>CAUYTI010102848.1:0-39306 GCA_963575145.1 Galago senegalensis
CGGGCGCCTGTGGTCCCAGCTACTTGGGAGGCTGAGGCAGGAGACTCGCTTGAGCTCAGGAGTTGGAGGTTGCTGTGAGCGTGATGCCATGGCACTCTACCCAGGGGGATAGCTTGAGGCTCTGTCTCAAAAAAAAAAAAAAAAAAAAAAAAAAAAAGGAGCCCAAACAGGCAGCTCAAAGCATAGCCTGAAATGCCTGACCCATGCTTGGGCTGAGAACTAGACATGGTTTAGCACACGGTGAGCTTTTGCATCACTCAGGTCCAGCCAGTGATGGACGCCGAGCAGTGGGGTTTGGGTGCCACTTCCCAGCCGGCTGTTCTTCAGAATGGGTGAGACCTTGAGTCAGGGGGCTGTGGGGGATGAGGAATGCCCTTGTCAGGGTCTCCTTGCCACTCTGCTCTCAGTCCCTTCTTGTCCCACACTGTGTCCTGAGCCACCCAGGCCCCTGAGATGACTCCTGCTACAGTCCCTGTCAACTGTGCATCCGAAGAGATTTTAGTTCTTTCTCTGCTCCTTCCTTCCTTTTTCCCCTGTTGTTCATTCAACAAATCAAGCTTCTATTGTGCACCAGGTGGCAGGCACTGAAGAAACATCAGTGAACAAAATAGTCTCAAATCTTTGCCCTCATGGAGATTATATTCCAATCCGGGAGACGGGAAAGAAATACAATAAAAAGTAAAACCTACAACAGCTGGGAGTGTTGAGCAGGGCTGATGATAATTCTGTTTGCGTGGTGAGGCAGCTGTAAGGGCAGGGGGAGGAGGGATGCCGCTCTAGGCCATGTCACACATTCAGTGACTCATGCAAATCACATAATACCCCGTGTGGCAGGACACTGCACACAGGGAGATTTAGTGGCTTACCAAGATCAGTCTGCTGCTAAGGAATGGGATCTGGATTTGAATCTAAAACTGTGGGACTTGACATCTTTGTTCTTAGTCACTGTGCCATGAGCCTTCCACCTCTGCCCTGCCCTGGCAGCCTCTGTACCACAGGTGCCATCACAGGAGGGGGCATGTCCTCTGGACAGATGGATGGTGAAAGGTGTCTCCTGGTGGATCTGAAGTGACCACTGTCCCTCTTCTGTGGAGGTTTTGCCTGCCCTGCCCACCACCACCTAACCTGGCCCTGGCAGCAACACGGTTCCCAGTGCAGTGTTGCCCTGCCCAGACTCAGGCTCTGGCCTGCACTGGCCCATGACAGAGCACTGGGTCAGAGTGCTTTGCCTCCTGTGGCCAAAGGTGAGCTCCTGCGTGTCGAGACAGGTGGGATGTACCTGGGCAAGACTAAAGCTGTTCTCAGAGTCCAGAGGAGCCACGAGTCCCCCTCATCCCCCCTTGGGTCTATAGTATAAGTAGGGCAGGTGCCCTCCATGCCCCTTCCCTGCTCACAGGAACAAGAAACTGAACCCAGAAAAGAAACAGACCACGTGTGTGCATGTGTGCAAAATATCTTACCAAAGCTCACTTAGTATGAGGCCAAACAATGGTACTTGTTCCTCCCTGGCTTGTTGTGGGAAGCACACAAGGTCAACTCCAGGGAGAATGAGTTCCTGTCCTTTCATTAATAAGCTATGTGACGTTGGCCCAACCTTTTTTTTTTTTCTTTTTGATGAACTACCATTGTCTACAAAACGGGACTAACATCTTTCTGGTCTCCCTCCTGGATTAGTGGTGAGGATCACAGGAAATAATGCAGCTGAGTGTGCTCTGTAAATCAAAGTGTTCTAGTGACATGCATGTCCCTCATCCTGCAGGGACTAAAGCTTGAGGATGCCATCAGAAGGAATCACCGTGGGCCTTGTTTAGATTTAGGGCAGGTGGGGGTTAAAACTGCCAATTACCACAACAGGACACATGTATTAAAACCCTCTTTTCCAGAAACATTATTCTGTAAGGTTAATGTGCTCCATGAAAGGTTTCTGTGGTGACTCGTGCCACCCCTTCCTCCACTCCTGCTCACAGGTGAGACACAGGGGAGCCAGGAGGAGCCAGGCCAGCCAGCATCAGACAGCAGGTATCTTAGGGACTTGGGCTTTTGGGCTGGGGCTCAGAGGCTCACGCTGTATTTGAACA
The DNA here is from genome assembly GCA_963575145.1 of Galago senegalensis. NCBI lineage: Eukaryota > Metazoa > Chordata > Mammalia > Primates > Galagidae > Galago > Galago senegalensis. The sequence continues at coordinate 2,079 of CAUYTI010102848.1, forward strand.
AAGCCCTGCCACATACATCACCCTTCTGCTCCAGCAACAGCCTCAGCATAAGGCCTCTCCCCAGGCTAGGCTAAGTGTGGAGCCCGGCAGATGTGCCATCCGTCCTCCACAGTGACAGATGTGCTCCTAAAACCAAAGAGGGCCCTGTCTTCACAGGTTCCAATGGCTTCTCATTGTCTCTAGAAGGAGTGAGCAAGGATTCCAGTTGCTTGGAAAAAGAGAAATCTCCTTTATTGGGCCCCCTCACGCTTGCCAGCTGCTACTTTATCTCCCATCAACTCTGTGACTGCCTCAGCCACATGTTTTAGCCAAGGAGGCTGAGCCTGAGCCTCACAGCAGGCAGAAGGCAGGGCTCACATGGGAACCTGAATTTATTGGATCCCAAATCATGGGCTCTGACATGGCTCACCATTACCAAGCCATAAATACTTCCTGAGTACCTGTTCTGTCCCAGAACTGCTGGGGTTAGGAAAGGCTCAGGATGCAAGGGGCCAAGGGCCTAAGGGCCTGGAGGCCAGACAGTTGATGTTCTCCACTCTCCATCCCACTCCACATCCAGGCAGGAGTCTGGAGTGAGCTGTGAGGACTGCGGTGAACTGGCAGGCGCTCCGTGTGAGTCATCCCATCCCAACCCCCAGCGTGAGAGGGCTGTCCTGGTTCTGGGGCCAAAAGTGGATGATTCACAGCATGCGAGAAAGCTTGCTAGATGTTCAGCCAGGACTTACACTTCCAATCCAGTGCTCTTTCTACTCCTGAGATGAGTGCAAATGGGTGGTACAGGGTGGGGATGGGGCTGGCCAACTAATGGTCAGGCCCCAGGGGCCAGAGCCTGAAGGCTCTGCCTCCTCCTCTGGTATCTGTACCGACCTGCCCTTGCCAAACCCACTGGTCCTGGTGAGCAGCTGTTTCCATTTTCCATGCCGTCTTTCTTCTGGGACCCAGGCCAGCTTTCATGGTCTCTTTCCTTTTCTTTCTTTGCATAAGAGAAACTTGCTCAAGGCTGCCAGAAGCCAGCAGCTTGCCTCAGGGCCCACCATTTGGCTAGACTGGAGGGAGGAGCTTCTTGGGGGCCCCTTTGGCCTGGGTTTGGCCAGGTTGTGCCTTCCCCTCCTGCAGCAGCTGGGATTACTTGGAGACCAGCTCTCCTCATGGGCTCTGTCCCCACTGTCCCATTTCCCAGTCCCCTTTGTCCCTGATAGTGAGCAGCTTGTTGTCAGTCCAATACCTCCTAGGCCCAGTGCCCTGGGAGCCGGCCCCACCAGCCATGGTGCCCCAAACCCCCTGAGATGGGTGTGGTCCACCAGTGACTTAGAGACATCTTGGCCTTAGATGATGGGAGATGTGTCTAAGAACTGCATCTGAAGCCAGGGGAAGGGAGTCTTCATTCACCTTTGTCCCCAGACCCCTTCCCGTTTTTATTTGAAATATAGTGTTGCGAGATGAGCAGGTTCCTTCCCACAATGGTGTGTGAAGTGTGGGCTCACCCCTCCTGGAGCCGCTCCCAACCCCAGTGTAGAGCTGACTGTGAATTGCTCCACACAGAACATTCCTTTATAAGCCTCTGGTTTCCTTAAGTGATTTTCTATGACTGTTTCCCTGGGGGCATTTATCTAAATAAGTTCTTTTTTAAGGCAAACTGGAGGGGAGATTGATTCACTAGCCTCAGAAATTAGGAAGCATGAAATTATACCAGCTGTGCTACTGGAGGACAGTGAGTGAGGCTTGGCATGTGGCTGCCAGGCAGGCCTGGGCAGAGTGATGGGGCCTAATCATAGCTGCTCGGGCAGGGGCTGTGAGGCTGCTGCTTGTAAACCTCCCTTTCAGCAGGTGCCCTGCCAGAGCTGGGCTTTGCTCTTCAGCCAGGAGCCACAGGGTTCTGCCAGGCCCTGGGCCTTCTTCCTTTGTCCAGGGCTCCTCGTGAGAATTAAGTCCTGACAGGAATATCAGGGCAGCCAGCTTTGAGCACTTCCATGCCTTACGTAGTTCCCCTTTGGTCTCCAGATTTCTGGAAGTCACCACTGCACACTGGTGTCACCTTAAGCTTTTTCACATTGGGCCACATATGATTCTGGGTTGATGTTATTTTAGCTTCAAGACCTATGATTCTTTTCCATGTCATAAAGTTTTAAAAGGACAGTGGAATTCCAAAGAGCAATCTGACACACCACTTTTCTAGATCGCATGAATGTTCTGGGCCGTAGAGACAGCATGAGCCAGGCTGGGAGGTCTGTGTGGTGCAGGAAAGAGCCAAACACCTCACAGCAAATTGTGGCTCTGCTGTGTGACTTTGGGCAAGTTAATCAACCTTTCTGTTTTTCTGTTTCCTGCTTCTGCCAAGGGGAATAATAAATCTTATCTTGCTGTGAAGATTAAATCAAGAAATGGATGTAAACTACCTCACACAGGACCTGGCACATAGCAAGTTCCTAATCAATGAGAATTCTCTTTCTCTTCTAAACCCCAGCATGCCTGAGAAGGAATCTAGCATTCATAATCTCTGAATAGGGGAGTTGTCTGGAAAATCAGAAATATTTGGGAAGACAGTTAGACAGAAAATGGGGTCTGCAAAGATGTCAGGTGGCCATCAGCAATTAGGGATGTAGGAAGTTCTGTAGAAGTCAGGAGATTACCTTTTTCATCTGAATCCTAGTGAAGGATGCTTTAGACATATGATTACATAGAAATGAAAATAGTTTTCGTTTGTGATAGAGGGAAACCATCACCTTCAGTTGGGTCCACACGCAGAGGGTAGCTCCAAGTACTGGGGGCCCATCCTACAGCCTGGTTCCTTCTCTTTCCCCAACCCTAGTCCTTGGCAAGAAAGCAAAAGTCTTTAAGTGCATGAGAACAATTGCTCAAAATCACTTGTTTGTTTTCCCCAAATTCTCTTGATCTCCAATAAAACAGAAACAATTGAGCTATCATGAAGTTACCCTGGGTCACTGGTAATTGACCTCTGCCTGAGGCAGTGGCCAACAGCAAGCTCAAGGTTCAAAGCCTTGTTTAGAGGCTTTTCCTTAATAACACCCATCCACACACAAAGCACAGGCTTCCCTGCAATGGCCACAAGAGAGTAGGGGGTAGGGACAAATCATATATACTGTATGGTTTTATTTATATAAACTTCAAGAATTAGCAACAATATCCTAGATGACAGAAATCAGAATAGGATACCATGGGGGAGGATGGTTACCTCAGACTGGGAAGGTGCACAGGGGCTTTCTGGGGTCATGGGAGTGTTCTGTATCTTGCTTTGGGTCATTCACAGTGATGAATGCTCAAGAAGTGTACATTTGACTCCATCTAAAGTGAAAATGTAAAAAGACTGAAAAAGAAATTGGTGAAGTATGAAAAGTTCCAGCTAAATTGAGGCTATCTAACATGGAGGTAGCCTCAGAAGTGACTGCCAGAAAGCCCTGTAACCCGTGTCTCCTTTGGAGTTTGTGATTCACAGGACTAAGACATCTGGTGACCCACAACTGACCCTGGTACCAGCAACAAACCACTTGCCATTGTGACTATGTCAAGCAATGTTCACAGGATAATGGCTTGACCACAGTTCTGCAGATAATAATTAGCCCAAATTGTGTTCCAATTGAATATCCTACTTCCAACTATGTCCCTGTTTCTCTCCCATCACCCAAATAGCTATCTGTGATGCCTACTCACCTGCACCCCACATCTGATTAGTCACCAAGCCCTGCCAATTCTTCCTCTTCAGTAGCTTCAATACTCCTTTCCATCCCAAAGTCCTATCTCCACACTAGTATCCTCCTCTGAGATGACACACCAACTTCCCACCTGTTCTCCCAAACTCCTGTGTCTTGCCTTCCTTCACTTTAAGACACAAGTCATAAAACACTTTATAGGATTTCCATAACTTCCAGAATTCACCCAAGCCACTAGCATAGTTTCCATGCTCTAACCCATGATATAAACCATGTCTTGACAACTTCATCTCTTTGTGCTGGGCACTGCCCTAAGGGGCAGGTTTATAGCAGTGAACAAAGTTCTTCTCTGATGCAATTTGCCATCTTGTATGGAAATACAGACAGCAAACAAGTAGACAAGGTGACATGTGATGTAAGTCTTACCTACTTGAAGGCTAATAAGTGGACATATCACAATCTCATAGATGTTAGTGGAAGACATGAGACTCCTGGGTCAGAGAGCAACAGTTTATTACTTTCAGAAATAGTAGTAACCAGAGTACCAACATCTTTGCATTGGTTTTCTGACACCAGTGATCCAACGTCACCATTCAGCAAGATGGATGGGATCTAAATAAGAGAGTAAAATTGTTGTGGAAGGAATTGAGATCTTATAAATTAAGATGAGGATAGTTGAGAAAAAGGTAGTTGGAAGTGACTGCACCATTTACAGAGCCTTGGTACACTGGCAGAGACTATAGTATTAGACGAGGGGCCTCACACTGTACAATTTTTTGATGGGGGAAAAAGATGTGAAATTCCCTATAGATGAGCCCAGCCCAGGGGCTCAGATGAGGCAAGATTTCTTTCAGACACCATCTCAGCAATAAATGGGAAGGAGGGGCAACACGGCTTGGGTGCTGGGATGCTAAAGCAGGTGCTTTGGGTGCGGGTGGCCCTGGTGCCCATCTTGGAACAGACCACGTGAGGGAGGAAATCTGCAGCATCCTGGCCCCAGTCACAATCCACTCTGGCTCCTTTGTGAGCACATGCCCTGAATTCCACCTGGCCAGCTCATCACGCCCACTTGGCAGGATTTCAGACCCAACACTGCCAGCCCACAACTCCTTGCTTGCAAAGTGATTTATGAAACCCTGGAGCCAGAAATGACTGCCTTTTTTCTTTTTCTTTTGGAGACAGAGTCTTATTTTGTTGCCCTTGGTAGAGTGCTGTGGCATCACAGCTCACAGCAACCTCCACCTCTTGGGCTTAGATGATTCTCTTGTCTCAGCCTCCTGAGTAGGTAGGATTATAGTTGTCCGCCACAACACCTGGCTATTTTTTTGTTGCAGTTTGGCCGGGGCTAGTTTTGAACCTACTACCATCAGCATATGGGGCTGGCACCTGACACACTGAGCCATCGGCGCTGCCCAGCAATGGCTGCTTTTAGATCCTGGAGCTTTTAGATCCTAGTCCCAGCACACATGGGCCCCACTACCCTGGGGCTGGGCACTTCGGGCTCTGAAAAGATGCGGGCTCTGAAAAGATGCGGATAAAGGAAGCCACATACATGTCAAGCTGGCAAGGGCTTGACAACTCCCCTCCAACTCCTTTATCTGGCAGGTGAAGAAATGGAAGGAAGACTGAGGGGAGCCAGGGGCCCTGACCAGGGAGTGTAACTGCTCAGCAGATGAGCTCCTCCCCAGAGCTCTACCACCCAGCCTGTAAGTGGAAGCCACTCCCTGCCCCCAACTCTTTCCTTCTAGCCAGACCCTCTGTTACCAGAGAGGGGATGCATCTTCCCCACCTGGCACACAGCGGGAGCCCATAAGCGCAGGCTGAATGACTACATGGGGGTGCTGTGAGCCTGGGCAGAACAGCGGGGCTCACTGCTTCTTATACATAAATAATGTGGGCTTCACCACACCCTACCAGAGAAAAAAAAGATTTATCTTAATATAAAAAGTAACATTTGCCTTTCATTCTGCATGGAATTTAGGAGATTATGCCATTTTGATTCTGTGGCTCTTTTTATCCTTCTCACTCCACTTCCCAAGTACACAGTCCTGTCCTAGATGCCTTTGCCCAGCTTGAGAAGTGGGATTTGGGAAAGCTGGGCTGAGCAGGTGACTTATTCGTTCTCCCTCTCCTCTCAGCTGAGCCTGCCGGTTCCACCCTGAAGCCTGGGAAAGGAGGCAGGTGGTAGGAGCAGGCGGTCTCAGCATGAGTCCAGCTTCCTCCCCTCCCCATTAGCCTTATGCAACTGCTGAAGGACTGAGGACCACTTGCTTCTCCACCTCTGAAGAAACCACTTTCCTGGGGAGGTGGGGGATGGGAGAAGAGGTCAGAGAAGGAAGAGGTCAGGCCACTTGCCAATACTTTCCCTGTCCAGGCCTTAACTCTCTACTCTGAGTTGGGACACATTCAGCACTAGTGTGGTAAGTTCTACAGGAAACAGGAAACATGGTTTATCAGACATCCCTTTAACAATAAACATAGCCTGCCTCTAGCTGATATATGCTAGAACAAAGTTTTGCATAATGAATAAACACCAGATTTTCCCAAAGAGCTCTTGCCCCAGAGACTCTCCATGGTTGGCAGCCACAGGTAACTGGCAGGCATGTATACATTCTTCTGATCTCTTGGGAAATAACCTTTATGGGCATTAAAAAACAAGAGCCCTTCCTGAGCCTCCAGGGCAACATGAAAATACCCAGTATCAGGAATGGATGCTGGTTTGGAGTTTCACCTCACAAAAGGTTGGCCGTACTGTGCTCACCCAAACTGCGGGCTCAGGAAGGTTCTGTCTGACAGGAAAGGATCCATGTTGAGCAGCTCTGGCACTGTGAAAGACATGGTGTTCATGTTTAAGCACAAAGGTAAACAGAACACAGCAGTGGGTTACAGGGATCGTTTATCTTCTTGTTGATGACAGACATGCGCTTTGGCCCAGGGCCCAAACTTCTTATCCTTGAAGAACACATTTTACAGAAAGCTTAATCAGCCAACCCAGATTAAGCTGCCAGACCTAACTATTTTAGATCTTCCGCCTACTCCTCTAGAACAAAAAAATCTAAGATAAAGATTTCCATCCCTGAACCATGATGACAGTAACTAAAGGAAAGCCTGGGACCCTATTCTTAAGGGTCTACTGCCCTCCAGAAAGCCAGCTCAGAAAGCCAGTGTTTGCATTTCATAAGAATTTTAATAGGATTCTTCACATGGCAGATTCCTGAGGACATGTATTTACAGACTTTTAACTTACTCATCAGAGAAGCTAAAGGGCAGAGAAATTCTGAGCTGACATTTTGGGAGTGCCACCCTCAAAGAGTGATCAGCCAGAAATAAAGTGCCTTTGAAATGATAATGTGAAGTAATGGGGACAAGTCTCTGTTTCACAGGCACCATCTTAGAAAAACACCCACAGGATAGTAAAGTCCAGATACATATTTCACCTGCTTTTCTCTGATTATCTAATTAATATTTCAGTGACTGACGACCGTTAGTTATCACCATGAAATTTTTTTAGAAATTTTGTCACATAAATTGGATCATCACAAAACAGGTTTCTGCAAATTGGATTATCTTTTTTCACAAGAACCAGGTTATAAACTTGGAGTTACGTTCCTGATTAGGGACTTGACATCAAACACATCAAGTGTGATCTGATGATTTCTGTTAGAAACGCAATAGTAAAACAACTCTAACCTCTGTGGTCATCATAAATAGTAAATCCATGCTCCTAGTACCGTGAAGTGGGTGCAAACCTGCTGTCGGCCTCCCGGGCAGGGTCTCCTGTTGCTACCTGGCCCTGTGGACAGTTGACTGTTGACATCTATTTTGTCATTACACTAGCCCTGAGGTATGAAAGGCACGTCTTGGTCTCTGAGTTCAGCAGATGAGGAAACTGAGGTTCATGAGTGCACAGCTAGTTAGAAGCACAGCAGAGGCTCAGGGAAGGGGTTTTCTTTCAATTCTTCAAATCAGCCCCTCTGCACAGTACTACTGTGCCCACCTCTGAAGCCCGGCCCACAAGAGGGTGGGCACTGTCTATTTGCTTATCTGGCATCTAAGGGGACACTGGTTTAAATAAACATACATTCTAGCCTCTTGAATTACTTTTTTTGCTGCTATTTCAAATAAAAATGCCTATGTTGCTATGTGGAAACTGAAGGCTGTGTAAAGTTATAAAAACCATTTTAATAAGGAATCACACAGAAGTAAAGTTAAGGTGACCAGATTTTAACATTGGTAAAATGGGACACCATGGGAGGGAGGGCGGGGCCTGACAACAATGCAAACTTTGATAAGCAATTCTCAATAATCAGTTCTCAACAATTACTTGTTATTATTAAAGTTTAACATTATAAAATTAACAAAAATAATATAAAACTCATATCCTGGTGAAATAGCCACATGGCAGCTGAAAACCGTGTATTCCCTTCCTGTTATCCCGCGTTCCCTAGCTTGTTGTGCATTCTTTCCAGAAATTGGACTTTTTTTAAATGTCGCAGGATGCAGGACAAATTGTTAAAAATTGGGACTGTCCTGCCAAAAGCGGGAAGTCTGGTCACCTTACAAGGGGGAGTGGGCTACTTGTTTGTTCCAGACAGTTTGGCTCCTTCTGAGCTAATTGTCCTTGCCTAGAAGCAAGGGAGGGAGCAGTCTCCTTCTGATACCTATTCCACCTGGGCGACCTTGCTCAGGAGGGGAGTAGGGAGTTTACATTAGCCTTTTAATTTCCAAATGAAGTTACATTAACCTCTTCATTCCCAAATGGAGTTACATTAACCTTTTCAGCAGCTGAAAACTGTATATTCCCTTCCCATTCTCCTGCTGTTCTCTAGCTTGTCATGAATTCTTTCCAAAAATCGGGACTTTTAAAAAATGCCGCAGGACAAATTGTTAAAAAGTGGGACTGTCCCGCCAAAAGCGGGACGTCTGGTCACCTTAAGTAAAGTATAAAATACCCTACAATATAAACATGGCCCAAAACAAATGCTGGACCTTAGAATAAACATTTACTTTGCAATACTGTCTTTTTTTTTTTTTGTTAGAATTTAAATGAGACTTTTGGAACCAGATTAAAAAAAAGAAAGAAAAACTTTCCCTAAGAAAGCTTAGCTGACACCTTTTTTGTTTTTTCCCTAAAGTTCCCAGCCAGGGTTTTCAAAATCCTTCCTGACCTCAGAATTGTTGGAAGTGTACAGTGCGCAACTGACAGTTTGTTGACAAAAACCACAACACTTAACACTTCACTGGGAGGCCCCCAAAACATGTCCTAGTTACTAATTGAGACTTTAAAAGGAGTGGCTTGCTGCATTTGGGTAGTGGGATAAAGGAGTATTTCTTTTCAATTCTTATAATTTTTTTTTTAAACTTCAATGCACAGAATGCAATCAATAATAATTCTTGATTCCTGGCACACTATTATCATTAACCCATGCATGGCCTTATTTTACTTTTATGTAATAATGAATGCTTGGTGAAAGCAATGCCCATGCAAGGACTAGAATATCATCACTGTTGTGCCTTGACCGGAGGAAAAGATAAAGGCTCCCACTGTTTCTGCTGTCTCTCTCACATAGGTTACACCTCTCCTAAATCTGCTGGTTATCATTCCTTTGCTTTTTAAAAATAAATTTTACCAAACATGCTTGAGCACCTAAATGATATATAGTTGACCCTTCAACAACACAGGTTTGAACTTCCCAATTCCACTTATATATGGAGCTTTTGCAACCAAATGAAATATTCACAGGATGCAAAATCTGAGTGCCGACATTTTGGATACACGAGTTCCACAGGGCCCACCATGGGACTGGAGTATACACAGATCTTTGTAAGTGCAGAGGGTAAGGGAGTCCTAGAACCAATCCTAGTGCACTCTGAAAGAAATGTATAGTTGTTTTCGCAGCTAGTAAAAGTACTATCTCACTTGTATTTACTCTTTTGTAGCCTCTTCTTTCCACCTCAAGTTGTTTCTGAGACATTCATGTGGTTGGTAAAGCTGTAGTTCATTAATTTTCACCTCTATATTATAGTTCATTGTACAACTCCATTAAAATGTATTTATAGTTTTCTCTTGCCAATAGATAGCTGAGTTGTTTCTATCTCTTTTTCTTTTTTCTTGAGACAGAGCCTCAAGCTGTCTCCCTGGGTAGAGTGCTGTAGCATCATAGCTCACAGCAACCTCCAACTCCTGGGCTCAAGCAAGTCTCCTGCCTCACCCTCCCAAGTAGCTGGGACCACAGGCGCCCTCCACAATGCCCAGCTATTTTTTGGTTGCCGCCGTCATTGTTGTTTGGTGGGCCCGGGCTGGATTCGAACCTGCCACCTTAGGTGTATGTGGCTGGCGCCTTAGCCACTTGAGCCACAGGCGCTGAGCCTCTATCTCTTTTTCTAAAACTTTATGCTAAGAACATTTGTCTAGTTTATTTTACACAGGTGCTATTTCTTTTGGGTATGTACCTAGATGTAGAGTTACTGGGCCTTAAGGCATGAAGAATTTTACAAGGTAATGACAGATTTTCAAAGTGGTTATATTAATTTATACTCCCACCAGCAATGTGATCACAGGTTCATATTCTCTTCAAATCCAATATTATCAGACTTAATTTTTATCAACAGGTGTAGAATGGTGTCTGTGTGACCTGAGGTTAAACACGGCTTCATGTTTATTAGCTGAAAGTATTTCCTCTTCCCAAGTGCCTGTTTGAATCTTTTGCACCATTTTCTGTGAGGCTGCTTTTTTCCCCCCATTCATTTGTAGGAAGCCTTATAGATTCTGCTAGTTAATCCTTTGTGCTGTAATAACTTCTTCAGTTGCAATTTTTCTTTTGTTTCCTTTAAAGTGCCCTGGATGACACGTTTTGATGACTAAGAGATGTGAATATTGTCTCTCTTGGTTAGCATATTTTTTGGTCATGTTTAGGACCAAACCTAAACTAAGATCCTTAGTCTAAGATCAAAGACATTCACTTGTATTTTCCTCTAAAAGTTAGTTTGTTTTTGACATTTAAGCTCTTAATCCTAAATTTAATTTTTGTATATGATGTGATGCTCTGATTTTTCCATGTGGATAAACCAGTTTTTCAGCTCCATTTGTGGTTCAGTCTTTCCTTTCCCTAGTTCTTTACTTCCAGCCTGTCTTAAATCACATATGTATGGGGCTGATTCTCAGCCCTCTATTCTATTGATTGGCTAGTTTGTTTATTTCTGTACCAATACCACATTATCTTAGTTACTATAATGTCATAAAAATCATGGGTTTGCTAGGAGTCCTCCTGTATTTTTCTTTTTGAGAAATACCTTGGCCATCCTTGGCATTTTGCTCTTCCATATATATTAGAATCAACTTCTCATGTTCTATGAAAACCTTTTGGGTATTTTATTTATTTATTTATTTATGGAGACCAAGTCTCATTTTGTTGCCCCTGGCTGAGTGCTGTGCCATCATAGCTCACAGCAACCTCAAACTCTTGGGCTCAAGTGATCCTCCTGCCTCAGCCTCCCAAGTAGCTGGGAATATAGGCGCCTGCCATGATGCTTGGCATATTTTTCTATTTTTAGTAGAGATGGGATCTCACTCTTGCTCAGGATGGTCTTGAACTCCTAAGCTCAAGGAATCCACCCACCTCGGCCTCCCAGAGTGCTAAGATTACAGGCATGAGCCACTGTGCCCTTTTGGGCATTTTGACTGTAATTGATTACCTTTATAGATCAATTTCGACAAAATTCACGTTTATGATAGACTTCCTATTCATAAAGGTAGGATATTTCTTCATTTAGGTTTTCTTTAATTATTTTTCCTGAAATTTATAAATTTTTGTATAGATTTTGCACATCTTGTTAGATTTTTTTCCTTAGAACTTCTAGTTTTGTGATATTCTGTCAACAATGTTGTTAGTTTTAAAAAATTATGTTTTAAAACTGTGTCTGATATATAGAAATGAAATTGAATTTTTAATATTGATCTTATCAAAATGTTCTACTATGTCTAAGAATTTAGTTTTAGATTCTTTGGGAATTTCTATGTAGACAATCATATCCATAAATAATGAGTTTTATTTATTTCCTTCTTTTCACTTCCTATGTTGAATTTTTTTCTTTTTTTTTTGAGACAAAGTGTCACTTTATTGCCCCTGATAGAGTGCCGTAGTGTCACAGCTCACAGCAACCTCCAACTCCTGGGTTTAGGCAATTCTCTTGCCTCAGCCTCCTGAGTAGCTGGGACTATAGGCACCTGCCACAATGCCTGGCTATTTTTTTTTTTTGTTGTTGTTGTTGCAGTTATGCTGGGGCAAGGTTTGAACCCACCACACTCGGTATATGGGGCAGGTGCCCTACTCACTGAGCCACAGGCACTGCCCCTAATTTCTTTTTCTTGACTTATTGTGTTGCAATAAGAAAAAGAAATTAAACATATAGGAATGTTTATAAAATAGAATCTTTAAAAAATACTGACTTGAAAACATAAGGGCAGACATCTTTACTTTGGTATTGATATTTCAAAGAAAAACATCCAGTATTTTTCTACTTTGCTTGATTTTTTTGTTGTAGCGTTTCATTTAAGATTGGACCTTAATGAGACTCCTTAAGTCCAGTACAACATTATTTTCATTCCATTGACCAGAACTTAGCCACAAAGTTGCAAGGAAGGTTGAAAATACAGTTTGAGTGGTGATGAGCAAATAGGGTTTTGTTAACTTGGCATAATAGAATGGATATTTACTCTAATGAGTGGACAGGACCTGCCATACCTTATGGACTTTATATGAAATTACAAAACCCAACAATAACATTACAAAAACCCTTCAAGGGAACTTAGACCCACAGGTCAACCCCACCTACTTCCTGATCTCAGAGCTCCATCTGGGCCAAATCTAAGACTCTGTACTTGTCAAAGAGGGAAGAGTATAAATCACATTAATTATTTCTTTTATGTTAGATACTCAAAGTGGAATTACCAGGACTGAGGGTATGAAAACTTTCACTGCAGAAAGAACATGTATAGTGTTAGCCAGTTTTAATAAGCAGAGCCATCTGTTATCCCACTGCCCCTACTTCCTGGTGCTCTGAAGGCATTTCCCCAGCTGGGGAAGCTAAGACACCATACTTGGCAAGTTGTTTCCAGACAAATGGAGAGGGAATCAAATGAGTGAATGCCCAGGTACAGCATTTTCAAAATACACATTTGCAGTCCTCATCCCTTGCTTCTTTCTCCTATTCTCACTGCAGTCTGGCCACACCAGACTGAGCCTCCTTGCTCTTCCTCACTGTGATTTTAAAGTGTGTTAACTTAGCTAAGCTTGAACTGCATTGCCCAGAATTCCTATCTCTGGCTCTTGGCCATGGCCTCCAGAGAACGTGGCCTGAGATTTGGAATGCAGCAGTGGAGCAGCAGCCAGTGTGCTGTGAAGGCTGGTGCACGGTGCCAGGCGCCGCTGTAGCTCACGTGTGCTGTTGCTGATCTATTTGCTTCCTTTGTTGGTGTGCAGTAACTGCCAGGCTTGCAGCTCCTCTGGCCACTGCCAGATCTCTGTCTTCTGTGGGTCCTGAGCTGTGCAGTGCAGCACTGCAGTGAAGGGCACAGACTGCTATGCAGGTCACCTCTGTGACAAGGTGGGATAAAGACAGGGGGTTCCAATTTGTCCTTCTGAGTCCCCATTTGTTCTCCTGGGTGCCAGCTTGCCTTCACAGGTTGGCTTGTTCTCTTATTTCATATTCAGCTTTGCTTCCCGACTGTTGGTCTTGCGGGTGTACTGTGACTTCAGACCCATTACCAAATGCAGCCACAACCTCCTCCTTTGCCAGACGCCTAATCCTTTTAATAAATCCCTTCTTTCTTATCACCTCTAGTGGTTCTGCTTTCCTGACTGAACTCTGATATTTATACACATGCGACATATTGCCACCTTTGCACTTTCGCCTTGGCTATTCTGTGCTGACAGTCTGCTTTTTTTAGATAAGCGCAAGAATAACAACACCCTCACACTTCCTTCAAGGCTTCCCTCTACTTTTTCAAAAGTAGTCACAACTTCCTTCTCTCTTCTGCTAAACTCCTTCATACTCTTGAACCTCTTTACTTTCTTCTGGTCCTGTCACAAATCACTGCATAATTTTTTGGTGACACATTTTTTACTTTACTGAGATCATGTTCAGTTTTGTTTGTCTTGCCCTGTTGAATGGAAGCACCATGAGTTGCTTTGTCTGTTTTGCTCACGGACATATCCCTGGTACAAAGTACAGGGGACTCTTTTTTTGGGGGGGGGGCCAGGGCTGGGTTTGAACCCACCACCTCTGGCATATGGGGCTGATGCCCTATGCCCTACTCCTTGAGTCACAGGCGCTGCCCCAGTACAGGGGACTCTTAAACAATATGATTTTGAACCAGGAAGGACCACTTTCAATACATTTACAATGGAAACATTTCGGAGATTTTCTTTTTCTTTTCTTTCTTTTTTTAGAGAGAGAGAGTTTCACTTTGTCTCCCTCAGTAGAGTGCCGAGGCGTCACAGCTCATAGCAACCTCCAGCTCTTGGGCTTAGGCAATTCTCTTGCCTCAGCCTCCTAAGTAGCCGGGACTACAGGCGCCTGCCACAGCGCCTGGCTATTTTTTTGTTGCAGTTTGGCTGGGGCTGGGTTTGAACCCGCCACCCTTGGTATAACAGGGCGGGCACCCTACTCACTGAGCCACAGGAGCTGCCCCATTTTGGAGATTTTCAACAATCTGAAAAAGTTTGCAGAGAGAACTCATATCCTAAAAATATCAAAAAAAAATAATTTTAAGGCAAGTTATGTCATATATACATAAAATATATGTAGATACTATTTTATCATTTACTATTATAAAATATAGACAAATTACAAAAAGTTAAAATTTACCAAAATGTACACACACACACACGAGTACATGGCATCCTCTGCTGTTGAGAGAAATGTAAACAAACGGATAGGTCTAGACGACATTATAACTGCTTAAAACCACAGTACATACTACACTACTGTAAGAATTCCGCAGCCACCTCCTGTTGCTATTCCGGTGAGCTCAGGTGTTGTGAGTACCCACTTAAAATGCTGGGACACTAATCACTCCCCATGAGCTGGCTCCCAATAAATCATTATCACAGTAAAAAGTGATCTCGCCAGTTCTTGAGTACTTTTCATTTTTAGTGTGACACTATGAACCATAAAGTTCCATTAGTGATGCTGGAAGTGCTCACAAAGTCAAGTCATAATATTGTAAGAAAAAGTTGAATTGCTTGGTATGTGCTGTAAATTGAGGCTGAAGCTTCAGTTGCCTATCATTTCAGATGCACGATTCATCTTGTAAACAGATAGAGTAAACTTACAGTATTGATAAATACAGAACAGTAATAAAAGGTATTTTCTCTTCCTAATAACTTTCTTAATATTTTCTTTTCTCCAGCCTAGTCTAAGAATGCAATATATAGTATGTAAGACCTACAAAATACATGTTAGTTGACTGTTATCGGTAGGGGTTCCAGTCAACAGCAGGCTATTAGTAAAGTTTTTTAGGGGAGTCACAAGGTATACACAGACTTTTGACTGCCTAGGTCAGTGCTCCAACCTGGTGGTGTTTAAGGGCCAAATGTAAATAATACTTTTTGAACATATGAATTATTACAGCACTATGTATTTTTAAGTGAGTGTGGGCGGCATAAAAAAAAGTCCTTTATTTAAAAACAAAGAGCCACAAGACTTTAAAGAAGGCAAACAATGAGTGGTTGAACAAACAAGGGAAGTTTTCTCTCTGTCCATGTTTCTGGTTTGTTATTGTTGGGGCTCAGAACAGGACACCCCAAAGTATGACACCTTGGTACACTGAATACTTCAAAGTGAAGAAAACTGGAAGGTCTTCAAAAGCAAGGACTTTCTGATCATTTTCGTCTCACACCCACCCTCCTGCTTTCTCCCCTGAAGTGAGTCACAGCAATCAGAATTCCTCTTCCCCAAGACTAGTGGTAGAAACTGGAACTCCTCTCCCTTAAAGCAAGCATAGAAAGGTCATTGTTTCCTTTCTCCCTTCTCCCTGGAAGATCCTCATCCCAAAGACTTCCTGCCCCACACCAAGATGGAAGAAATGCTACCAGAGAGACCAAGAAAAATCTGAATAGACAGGCTTTGCTGGGTTTCCATTCTTCAGTCTATTACCATTCATTCATGCCCTTTTATCCAACCACATGTCTACACAGCCGTCCATTCTTTTTTTTTTTTTTTTTCATTTCAGACAGTCTGTCACCCTGGATAGAGTTCTATGACATTATCATAGCTCACAGCAACCTCAAACTCTGGGCTTGAGCAATCCTCTTGCCTCAGCCTCCTGAGTAGCTGGGACTATAGGCGTGCACCACTATGCCTGGATAGTTTTTCTGTTTTTTGTAAAGACAGGGTCTCACTGTTAGTCAGGCTGTTCTCAAACTCCTGAGCTCAAGGAATCCATCCCCTTGGCCTCCCGGTGTGCTAGGATTACAGGCAGGTGTGAGCCACCGCCCCTGGCAGGCTGTCCATTCTTCATTGAACCTAAGCATTAAAATAAACAGTTTTCCTGGGCCTTTGGGTTTTCATTTCTGAAGGCTTCTAAGACATGTAAAATTCTTTGATTAAATTATGCTTTTCTAGTTAACCTGTCTGTTGTTACGTGTCAGCCATAACCTTTACCATGGTGAGGAAAAGTATCAGAACCTTTCTCCACCCCTACATCATCTAATCTTCCCAGCCAGGTAGCATAATTAACTGCCGTAGTCCCCTTACCTCCTGGAGACATGCTATGGTCAAAACCTAACTCATGCAAACACCTGATTTTCTTTTCTTTTTTTTTGCAGTTTTTCGCTGGGGCTGGGTTTGAACCTGCTGCCTTGGGCATATGGGGTGGCGCCTTACTCCTTTGAGCCACAGGCACCACCCCTGATTTTCCTTTTTTCTCCAGAGCAAATTAAAAGGTGTGGATATTTGGAGGCTGAGAGGATAGGAGTGATTGTGATGCTTCACTACTGAAGGCAGAATCCAACCTGTGGAGAATGGGAATAGTATACATTTATTTCAAGGAGAAGAAAGCAGATCTAAGCTTCTGCCTTCTCTAGGGCAGAGAATAATGCTGTAACTGAAGCCTAATGCCAGTGACAAAAGTGGCTTTGGTAATAATAGGGAGGTTGAGATTCCGGAGGTGGGAGAAAATAAAGGCAGCTAGCACTCTGCCTTGAAGTTCACGTGCGTGTGAAGAATGGCACGCACCTGTGAAGAGCTGGAGAATGAGTCAGGCAGTGGAGGGTGAGTTGGACAGTGACCTCCACGGGCAGCACAAATCTCACTTAGCACATGTTACCATACATTCTTATTTAGGTTTTTTTCCTTAAAAGTTTTTATGATATAGTCTTTGGTACATACCAGACTTTATGTACCATCTTAATTATGAAGTACAGTAATAAATCAAACAGACATGAACCCCTCACCTAATATATGAACTAGAACATTATCAGTGCTTTTGAAGCCCCCATGTGTGCTTCTTGGAACCCAATTCCCTTTCTCTTCCCCTGCCACATGAGGTAAACACATTTTGAATTTTATGTTTATCATTCTCTTGCTTTTTAAGAAAGGAAAAAACTGCATTAAAAATTTTTTTTTGAGACAGAGTCTCATCTCACTCTGTTGCCCTGGCTAGAGTGCCATGGCATCAGCTCAGCTTACAGAAACCTCCAACTCCTGGGTTTAAGCAATCCTCCTGCCTCAGCCTCGCAAGTAGCTGGGACTATAGGCACCCACCACAACGCCCAGCTAGTTTTTCTATTTTTAGTAGACGGGGCCTGGCTCTTGTTCGGGCTGTTCTTGAATTCTTGAGTTCAAGCAATTTCCTGCTCCAGCCTCTCAGAGTGCAAGGATTACAGGCATGAGCCACAGTGCCTGGCCTGTATTAAAATTCTAATACTAAAATTACATTTGACATTATAAGGGATACCAGATACAACATACAAGTTAACAAATGTTATCAGTATATATCCAGTATTACAATTTTAGTAGTTTTTTCCTTTCTTAAAATATGTATACATTTTTTGGTACCCTCTTTACGTATTAATAAATTGTTTATGTTACCAGTAAGGCTTCTGGTCAAGAATACGCTTTTTAGTAGTTAAATTTTTAGGGAGTCAAAAGTTATACATTGGTTTTTGATTGTAGGGGGTGGAGGTGGGGGGGTCCTAACCTCCATGTTGCCCAAGGACCAACTGTATAGTTTCCTTTTGCTTCTTTTGAGCTTAATAAAAATAGTATCACATTGTATTTAGTATTCTGTAATTTGCTCTTTTAAGATTGTCTAAGATACAACCTGTGTTGTTATATGTAGATATAATTTATTTTTACTGTTATGAAGTTCCTAATTTTAATATAAACATGTCACTTATCTCATTTATTGTGAATATTTTTGTGTCTGTTTAAAACTTTTAAAATTATACCTTTCACATTTAGGTTTATAATTTATCTGAAATTGATTTTAATTATGGTCTGAGGCAAGAATTCATACTATTTCTTTAAAAAACTATGGCTAACCAATTGTCCCAGCAGCAAGCATTACACAGCTCAAACCTTTCCCACTTGCTTATTTATCCAAACATTAATTTGAAAATTACATACCTAGCACTTGCATTGTGCTGAGTACTTTCTAGGTACTGAATCTACCATATTACCTATATCATATATCAAATTTACATATATGCATATTTCTTATTCTTTTTTTTTTTTTTTTTGAGACAGAACCTCAAGCTGTTCCCCTGGGTAGTGCTGTGGCATCACAGCTCATAGCAACCTCCAACTCCTGGGCTCAAGTGAGTCTCCTGCCTCAGTCTCCCAAGTAGCTGGGACCACAGACGCCCGCCACAATGCCCGGCTATTTTTTTTGGTTGCAGCCATCATTGTTGTTTGGCAGGCCCGGGCTGGATTCGAACCCGCCACCTTAGGTGTATGTGGCTGGCACCTTAGCCACTTGAGCCAGAGGTGCTGAGCCAAATTATTCTTTATTCCATTGGTAAATTTGTCTCTCCTTCACAACACCCTATTAAGTACAATAGCTTTATTTGCTAGGACAAATCCCACTACCACTTTCCTGTGTAAGAGTGTATTATGGCTATTTGGAGGGCTTTTGCTCTTTCTTAACAATTTTAGAATCAGTTTGTCAAGATTTTTCAAACACTTTGGAATTTTATTAGAATTCAAATGAATCTGTAGATCAGACAAGAGTTTTAGAATTTTTTAAAACAGGAATCTTGCATATTTTATCTTTAGCTTCCTGTTCTTCTTTGAAGTTACTTTAGATGATGTATTTTCTTAAATTATGTTTTATAACTGTTGTTCTCAGAAACAGTTTTTACATATTTATCTTTTATTCAGATATCTTTCTAAACTAATTCTAGTGGTTAGCTGGTCAGTTATTTGGGTTTTCTATGTGGATACATTATGTGTTGATAATAATGGTTTAATTCCTTGTATTAACTTTTTCTTGTCCCACTGTTATGGCTGAGATTCTCAGTCCAATGATGTTTCATTTTTATGCATTCCACGTCACATGGTCTCCTTTCCACACAGTCTCTCTACTCATCCTCAGATGATGACCTTGCTTACTTCACTGAGAAAACAGTGAGAGAACTTAGTCCAACCATCACCCAATCTCTTACAAACATTCTTTTAAAATTCTATTCTTCCCTCTTAATAGTAATATGACAATGAACAGTGTTTATTCTCATCAAGATCAACCTTTCCCTTTGGGCTCCAGATCCTTTCCTCGCTCACCTTCTCAAGGACTTAAAGCTCTTGTCTCCTTCCTCTATCAGCAATTTTTTCTGTTTTAAAGTGAATCAATTCTCTCAGCTAAATACATGCTGTAACAGCCTAAGTCTTAAGCACACAAAAATGCCTCCTTCGATCCCCCATTTTCCTTCACCAATTTTCTGCTCCCCTTTGTAGCAAAATACCTCAAGTCACCCATACTTGGTAGTATTCATCCTCTCACCTTGAATCATTCTGTTGGACTACTCTTAAGTACACTGTTGTTCCCAGAATTCCACTGAAATAACCTTTGTCAAAAAATGGTAACCTTCACATTGTCAAAGGCAATGGTTGATTCCTGCTCCTTATCTTAATCTCTCAGCGGTGTTTGGCAGTATGTGCTTATTATAAATACATGGGGTGTGCTTATACTCATTTGTCTTTTCAAAGAGGTAAAGCAGTTGGTTGTATGATACAAACAAGTTCTTACCTAATGTACAGCAAATGCCTGGGTGAAGGGCTCAACTACAACTTGAACTTTACTTTAGAAATGAAACTATATAACTTAATCATTTGTACACTCATATTAATTTGGAATTTTTTTTTTTTTTTGAGGCAGAGCCTCAAGCTGTCCCCCTGGGTAGAGTGCTGTGACTTCATAGCTCACAGCAACCTCCAACTCCTGGGCTCAAGTGAGTCTCCTGCCTCCACCTCCCAAGTAGCTGGGACCACAGGCGCCCGCCACAACGCCCAGCTGTTTTTTGGTTGCAGCATCATTGTTATTTGGCGGGCCCGGGCTGGATTTGAACCTACCACCTTAGGTGTATGTGGCTGGCGCCTTAGCCACTTGAGCCACAGGCACCGAGCCATTAATTTGGAATTTTAAGAAACCCCTTACCACCAGAAGATTTTTCTGTTATTTGCAACCAAATGCATTCCTTGATTTATACACTTATGGAGTCTTTTAAAAAATCCCAACCACAATTCTGTACGGTATGTGAGGAGAAAATCTGAATTGGTAGTCCAGAAGTACTACTTCCCTTTTGGGACCAGTGTGGATGTTACGCCCAGTACTCTCAAGCTTACTACACTTCAGATCCTATAGTTACTATACTTCAGACCCACTCTGCTAAGGAGGAAAATAATGACTCAGACAGAGGCGACAACACACTTTCTCTACTAAGTCTTCCCTCTATCTCAATGACTAAAAATGTAGTTTGGCAATTAAAAAACAAAAACAAAAACAGGAGAGAACCTCTGCTTTCCCAAAGTTGGAGTTTCCTATTTTTCCTTCTAATCACAACTATAAACATGAGACACTACATATAAAACATAATGGAAGATGTCTACAAAAGGTGGAGAGAAAAAAGACTAGCTCGGTCCCTTAAAACCCAAGAAATACAGTGCTAAGTTATCCAGATTTTCTCTTTTTTTGCCTCATAAATGTCAGACTTAGAGAAGAAGAAACTAGCAACCCATAAAAAGCAATAGAGGCAGACAGAAAAAGAACAAACCAATCAAAGTTGGCTCTCTTTAGCCAAAGGACACAGAAAGAGGCAGCTTAGCAAGACAAAACTTTTAAACAATAAATCCTCTACACTAGCTGAGCATCACAGGAAAACATTGTGGCCCCATCCACATCAGCAAAGTGTTCTTCTTTTTACCTAAGAGGTCGTAAGGTGGTCCTTCTCATAACAAAATACCCCAAATGTTCAGGTTTCCATCGAATATCACCCATACCAAATCCCAGTTAGATTTCCAACTAAAAGGGAGAAAAAGGAGGTAACAATGAGATGAGAAGAGATGTTAGAATTATCTGATAAAGCGTGTGAAGCAATCATACAAAAATCTTTCAGTAAGCAATTACAAATACGCTTGAAGCAAATGAAAAAAAGTCCCAGCAAAGAAATAAAGTCTCAGTAAATAAAAAGAACCAAATAGAAATCTTAGAAATTCAAAGTATAATAGTCCCAAAATACAAAAGATAGACTCAATAGCAGAACAGAAGACAAAGAAAAAAAATCAGTGAATTGGGAGAATAGAATTTCTAGAGAAAATTGTTTAAAAAACAAAACAAAACAAAGAACAAACCTGTGGGACTAAAACAAAAATTTCTAATATTTACATCACTGGATTCCTAGAAGAGAAGAAAGAAAGTAGGGCCAAAAAATACTGGAAGACATAATGGCTGGAAATTCTTCCACTTGCCAAAGATACCAACCTACAGACTCAGGAAGCTGAGCAGTCCCCAAACAGGTAAACCTATATCCTTGTTTTTACACCTGCTTCAGTTAACATATAAACAAAATAGAGAAGCTCATTTTCTTTTCTTTTTGAGACAGAGCCTCAAGCTGTCACCCTGGGTAGTAGAGTGCAGTGCCATCACAGCTCACAGCAACCTCCAACTCCTGGGCTCAAGCAATTCTCCTGACTCTGCCTCTCAAGTAGCTGAGACTATAGGCACCTGCCACAATGCCTGGCTATTTTTTGGTTGCAGCCCTTATTGTTTGGCAGGCCCAGGCTGGATTTGAACTCGCCAGCTCCGGTGTATGTGGTGGTGCCTTAGCTGCTTGGGCCATAGGAGCCGAGCCAAGAAACTCATTTTCAGGGTAAACAGAGGACATCACACTCAACAGAACATACACTTTTTTTTTTTTAGCTAATTTTTTTATTAAATCATAGCTGTGTACATTAATGCATTTATTGGGCACAATGTGGTTTTATATGCAATTTGAAATACTTTCTTTTTTTTTTTTTTTTGAGACAAAGCCTCAAGCTGTCCCCCTGGGTAGAGTGCCGTGGCATTACAGCTCACAGCAACCTCCAACTCCTGGGCTCTAGCGAGTCTCCTGCCTCCGCCTCCCAAGCAGGTGGGACCACAGGCGCCGGCCACAACGCCTGGCTATTTTTTGGTTGCAGCCATCATTGTTGCCTGGCAGGTCCGGGCTGGGGATTCGAACCCGCCACCCTAGGTGTACGTGGCTGGCGCCTTAGCCGGTTGAGCTATAGGCGCCGAGCCACAATTTGAAATACTTTCATCAAACTGGTTAACACAGCCATTTGATCTTGCAATTTCTCTACTAGGTATATATCCAGAAGACCAAAAATCACTTTATAACAAAGATATCTGCACCAGAATGCTTATTGCAGCCCAATTCATAATTGCTAAGTCATGGAAGAAGCCCAAGTGTCCACTGACCCACGAATGGATTAATAAATTGTGGTATATGTACATCGTGGAAGACTATGCAGCCTTAAAAAAGATGTAGACTTTACTTTTTACATGTTTACATGGATGGAGCTGGAACATATTCTTTTTAGCAAAGTATCTCAAGAATGGAAGAAAAAGTATCTACTGTACTCAGCTCTACTATGAAACCAATATATAAGCACCCACACTTCCATACGCAAGATATAACCCAACTACAACCAAGATGAAGGGGAAGGGGGGGGAGGGCTGGTGGAGGGAGAGTAATTGGCCAGACAACACCTATGATGCATTTTACAAAGATACATGTCAAAACTACTAAGTATAGAGTATAAATGTCTTAACACAGTAATTAAGAAAGTGCGGAGAACAAAAATTCTTTTAAGCACACTAAATATTTAAAACATTGATCATAAAGTAGGCCAAAAAGCAAATCTCAGCAAATTTCAAGGGATCAACTATTGCAGAAACCACAATGTGCTTTACTGTAATAGTTAATTTTAAAAAAGTAAGAAAACCCCATATTTAGAAACGTATGACTAAATCATCAGTGGATCAAAGAATCAGAATGGGAAATCTGAATATATTTGGAACTATAATAGAAATACCACATATCAAAAACTTACAGAATAAGACTGAAGTAGTAGTGAAAAATATAAAATCTCCAATGTGCATATTAGAGGGAAAGAAAGGTTGAACAATTAGTGAATTTAGTACCATCTCAAGTTAGGAAACAAAAGCAGTAGAATGAAAGTAGAGCTAATGAAGACAAGAGTAGAAATTAAAGAAAGAAAACAAACATAGAAGGACAAAGATCAAGAAAGTCACACTTGATCCTCTGAAGGATAGATCTAATTGACAAACCTCTGGCAATATGGAAGCAGAAAAAGAAAAATGGAAGGCACAAAAAGAGGAATGAAAAAATACATTCCTATAAATGTATATAAAGTACATTACTGCAGATGCTATAAACATAAATATTATTAACAGGCTATGATGAACTTCATAAATTTGATAAATTTGAAAACTCAGATGAAATGGAAAAATTCCTGAAAGAAAGTAACTCAAGAATAAAAACTTGAATAGTTCTACAATAACAAACAAAATGTAATCAGTAACTTAAAAAACAATCTTCCTGGTCGGCGCCTGTGGCTCAAAGGAGTAGGGTGCTGGCCACATATGCCGGAGGCCACATATGGCCATAACTTTCATTCTGCTGCTTTTGTTTCCTAACTTGAGATGGTACTTAATTCACTAATTGTTCAACCTTTCTTTCCCTCTAATATGCACATTGGAGATTTTATATTTTTCACTACTTCAGTCTTATTCTGTAAGTTTTTGATATGTGGTATTTCTGGCCACATATGCCCTGGCCAAAAAAACTGCAATAAAAAGGAAATAAATGGAAAGGAATTAAAAAAAAAATCTTCCCATAATAGAATTCAGGCCTCAGTGGTATTAGATGAGTTCTATAAAGTATTCAAGGAATGAACAATTCCAATCTTATACACAAATTATTTCAGCATATAGAAAAACACTTCTTGACTCATTGGATAGACTCCGGAGAAAAAAATTGTGACACAAATAACCAATGCAACAGTACCCAGAATATTATGGAACTCTAAATCATTAAGAAAAAAAGTAGAAAACAACAATTGTAATTTCACAGAAACAGACGGAGTACAGAGGCAGGATCATAGCTCATTACAGCCTTGAACTCCTGGGCTCAAGCAATCCTTCTGCTTCAGGCTCCCAAGTAGTTGGCGCAGTCATGAGCAACTGCGCCAAGATAATTTAAAAAAAATTTTAAAAAACCCCCTGGTCTCCCCATGCTGCCTAGGCTGTTTTGAACTCCTGGCCTCAAGTGATCCTCTTGCCTCAACCTCCCAAAGTGCTGGGATTACAGGCATGAGCCACCATACCTGGTCAAGAAATGTTTAAACTTATTCAGAATCAGGGAAATTAAAACCACTATCAACTATTTCACACTCACCAAATTGGAAAAAATAAACAGTGAAATAATGTTAAATGTCAATAAGACCATAAAAGCACAGTCTCCCTTATTCACTATTACAGCGAGTGTAAATGGGCATAATCATTTAAAAAAATGGTTTAGCACTACCAAAGTTGAACATGCATCCCAGCAATTCCACTGTATTGTTTCATAACAACAAAAGCTCTAAAAATAATCCAAATGTCCACCAATGAAATAGATACACAAGTTATGATGTATTATACAATGAAACCACATCTGTGAGGATTTATAACTGCAGCTGAATCTATCAAAACATGGATAAAAAGGCTAGCAAGGAAAATAAGCAAAGAAACTATTATTTTATTTTTATAAATTTCAAAAGCCAACAATCAAAATCACTTATTATTTAAAGCAAAAAAGCTACAAAGAAAAGGAAGAGATTAGGACAAGAACCAGAATTGAAGATCTAATCAGGAAAGGGTAATGAGGGGACCCAGAGGGGACTGGTAATGTTCTGTGACATTTTTATACTTCTGTATATATACTATGTGTCATCATGCAATTAATTTTGAATGGCAGAGTAAGCTGAATAATGGCCATCCCAAAATATCAAATCCTAATCCTCAGAATTTATAAATGTTACCTATTTGGAAAAAGGGTCTTTGCAGATGTTATAAAGGATCTTGAAATAAGATGACTGTGGATTATCCAAAGGACCCTAAATGCCATCACAACTGTCCTCGAGGGGCAGATGGATTTTACACAGATGCATAAGGCAATGTGATGACAGAGGCAGAGATTAGAGTAGTGTGGCCAAGCGCCAAGCAGCTGGCACCCACAAGAAGATAAAAGGCAAGGAGATTTTCCCCTAGAACATCTGGAGGGGGCACAGCTGTGCTGAAATCTCTTATTTCACAGAAGACTTCTGGCCACCCTAACTGTGAGAGAATACATTATTTTTGGTTTAAGGTACCAACTTGGCAGCAATTTGTTACAGCAGCTCCGAGAATGGGAGGAATAGTGAGGAATGGGTGAGAGAACTGCCTAGGAAAGGACTGCTATGGAGATGAGCAAAATGCCGGACATCTATAAGAGCACCAATTAGCATAGCTCAATGATTTTTCCCAGCAATGTTCAGTGGCCCTAATGTGGGAACAGAGAAAGCAGCTGGGCTTTTGCTGGAAGGAAGAAGAAAATACTGTTAAGAGTGGAGGGTGGCTCCTGTGGCTCACAGGAGTGGGGCAGCAGCCCCATATGCTGGAGGTGGTGGGTTCAAACCCAGCCCTGGCTAAAAACTGCAAAAAAAAAAAAAAAAGAGTGGAGTAACTTTGGGCTCGGCGCCTGTGGCTCAAGTGGCTAAGGCACCAGCCACATACACCTAAGGTGGTAGATTTGAATCCAGCCTGGGCTGCCAAACAATGATGGCTGCAACCAAAAAAAAAAAAAAAAATAGCCAGGCATTGTGGCAGGCACCTGTGGTCCCAGCTACTTGGGAGGCTGAGGCAGGAGACTCGCTTGTCAATTACATCTGGGATTATGACAATGGCTAATGGAGTATGGTGAATACCCAATTAGACCATCAGGCGATAACAGGGAATCAAACCACCTGGTAAGAGAAACAGGAGACAGTTCCTAGCTACTAGAGTTAAGTGAATTTAGCAAGGATGCAGTACAGAAGATCAATATACAAAAACAAACTGTGTTTCTACACACTGTCAATGGATAATTCAGTTGAAATAAAAACACTGCTTCCATAAAAAATGTTAACTATTGAGGGATATTCCTGACAAACCCACACATAAGCTAAATAATGAAAACTATAAAACATTGTTGAGAGAAATTAAATCCCTACATAGAGAGTGGTACTGTGTCCATCAGTTGGGAAGACTGTAAGATGTCAATTCTTAATTCTTCCCAAATTGATCTACAACTTGACACAATCCCAATCAAAGTCCCAGTAGGCTTTTTAGAATTGGCAAGCTAATTCTAAAATTTGTATGGAAATGCAAAAGAACTCTAATAGCTAAAATAACTAGAAAAAAAAAGTTGCAGGGCTAAAACTACCTGATTTTAAGACTTATTATAATAAAGCTACAGTAATTAAGACAGTGTGGTACTAGCATCAGCATAAGAGAGTGGGTCAGCAGGATAGAATCAAAGTGTAAAAGCTGTATCATCCACACATATAAGGGTAACTGATTTTTTGCCCATGTATGAACTAAGGTACAATGGAGAAAGGACAGCTTTTCAACAAATGGTGTTACAACGATTGGCTTTTCATATGCCAACAAAACAAAAAAACTAAAAACCTTTGATCAATATCTTGAACCACATATAAACATCAACTCAAAAGAGACCATGATGGTAAATGTAGTACCCCTTATATAAAACCAGCACATTGTACCCCATGACTGCATTAGTGTACACAGCAATGATTTAATTAAAAAAAAGTAAATGTAATACCCCAAACTATAACACTTTAAGAGAAAAACAAACATTGAGATGTTACTACACACCTATTAGAATGGCTCCATTAAAATGACTGACCATACCAAGTGTTGATGAAGATGTAAAGTAACTAGACTCTCACACACTTCATTTGTTCATTTGCAATGAACAAAACTTCATTTGCAGGTGATATAATTATCCACATAAAAAAGAGAATCTATATATTATTAAAATTAATGAAAGATTTTAATAAATAAAAATTTTAGAAAATCAATAGATAAAAATCAGAAATCTCATATACCAGCAATAAAAAATTACAACTTAATCTAGAATATAATTTAAACGTTACTTTGTACAATAGAAGCAAAAAGTATAAGACAGATGTGAATCTTTTATGTTTATGTAGAAAATCATAAAACTTTAATGAAGGGCAAAAAAGATACAGAAAAACAGAGAAAGATATACTATGTTAAAGCCTTGTATTTATGACCATTCTCCCCAAATGGCTATAAATTCAATTCAATCCTTTTCTTTTTTTTTTTTAAACTTTATTTTTTTATTCTTGCAGTTTTGGCAGGGCTGGGTTTGAACTCACCACCCTTGGTATATGGGGCTGACACCCTACTCACTGAGCCACAGACACCACCCCAATTCAATCCTTTTCAAATGAAATCCCACAAAAATTTTTAGGAACTTGATAAACAGATCCAAAAATTCACAGAAGAGTAGAGGGATTCAAAATAGCCAAGACAACTGTGTATAACAAGAATGATGGTATTCTGGCACTCATTCTATCAGACAGTAATTCTTATGTAAAGCTATTATATATAATAATTGAAGAGTTATAGGGCTAGATATGATACTGGCAAAGAGCTCACTGAAAGAACTACAAATAATATAGAAATCTGATATATAACAGAAGTAAAGATGAACTTTCAAATAAAAGGTACTATGAAAATTGGATATCGGTACTGAAAATTATAAAAATTGAGGTAAGGAGCACAAACTATATAGAAGAATGCACTCCCCAATGGTTTAAAGACTAAAAAGTGAAAACCAACTTTATAAGAAAACATAGGCAAATATCTTTATGACACTAAGAAGAGGATTTCTTAAGACATAAAAGGCACAGTTAAATTATTAAAATTAAAAAAAAAACAGTCTGTATAACACAAGTCAGAAAGTGAAAATATAAACTATGAACACAGAGAAGACATTTGTAACCTATATAAATGTCTAGGGGTTAATGTCAAGGATAAGATCCCTTACAGCAAGAGGAGACGGTCATTTGGTCAGTTGGGACACTGCCCTTAGACCCTTCCTTTTCTCCCCCTCTTAAAAAAAAATACATAAAGAACACCATAATTCAACGGGGAAAAAAGAACAAGCACCATATAAGAAAAATTGGTAAAGGGTATCAATAGGTGACACAGAGTAGGGGAAACTGAGTGACCAATAAATATAAGGAAAGATTACCAACCACAGCAGTCAGAGAAACACAAATTTAAAAAAAACCGAAGACAGTATTTCAAACTCATTAGTTTGGCAACAGTCCAATAACATCAAGCAGTAGCAAGAATATGTAGCAACAGGAACTCATATTAATGGTGGGAGACTCAGTACAAGCACTTTTCTAAACAATTTGGAAATGCCTAGGTTACAACTGGTATGTGGGCATCTCACTTTCTAAACAGTTCCTTTTCTAGTGATGTATGTTCTAGAGAAGCCTTCACATATTTCAGAAGAATATTTCCATGTTATTTGTAATAGTGAAAGGTAGGAAAAATCTAACTGTATCTCAGTAAGTTAAAGGCTGTATCTGTAATCTTTTATTTCCTCAAAAATATGTGATGCAACTAAAGCCCTTGTTATATATTATCTGCATACTTATCTATTAGTTTGAAATACTATATAATTAGAAATATAAAAATTAAGTGTGAAATGATGATCTGTTTGTAAGTTATTCTCTACAATCTATCAACTGGTAAGTCAAAGCTTTTATTGATTCTGTCCTGGAAATTACCCTGTAAATTGATTAATCCTGTAATATTGACTCAAAAGCAGAGAGTGAAAAGGCAACAGAATTCCTTCTAAATCTAATCTCAACACTCCTTTAACGTTTAATCTCACTGACTTTATGAATATCTTCCACCAACAGAAAAATAAAACAGACCAAAACAAGCGAATGTCTTAATAAAACAGAAGACATTTGTAAGCCTGAAGCTTATCCTACATAACTGCCCCAAACCCAAACCCTCCTTGCCCATGAATTCTTTAAGAATCTCTATATTAGATGCTGTCAAAAGTTAGTAATGATATCTAATATCCATAGAGTACTTACTATATATTGAATAGTGTTTAAGAACTTTACACTTCCTCACTTCATCCTCTCACACACTCTTTGAGGTCAGGAAAAGTGGTTTTGCTTTCTGTGGTTTCAGTTACCTGCAGTACAGTACTATAAGGTATTTTGAGAGACCACATTCATCTAACTTTTATTACAGGACAGTTAGAATTGCTCTATTTTATTATTAGTTATTGTCATTAATCTCTCATTATGCCTAACTTATAAATTAAACTTTATCATAGGTCTATATGTACATGAAAAAACACAGAAGATATAGGGTTGGTACTATCTGTGGTTTCAGGCATTCACTGGGGGTGGGGGGTCTTGAAACATCCTCTGGGAATAAGAGGGGACTAATTACTATATTCCCAATTTCTTGATAAGCAAATTTGAGGCATACATAGTACAGAGGTTAATTCACCTAAAGTTAAATAGCTAGTAAGTGGCGAAGACAAGATTCAACCGAGGCAGTTTGGCTACAAAGCACACATATTATATACTCTTAAATCAGGAACCTTTGCTGGCTAACTGGAGAGTCAATTATAAAAGACCAGAAAAATTTGACATGAGAGTTACAAATAAGTATTTCCTAAATCAAGAGTGAAAGAAAAAGGATACAAGCAGAGTTTCCAAAGCATTTGTTTTATTCCTTGCCAAACATTTAAAAAAAAAGAAAACTACTGTGATTCTATTTCTTGCTTTGAAAATCAGTTCTATTTTGCATTGCTCATGCCTTTAAGATGAAGGTTTCTTTGTAATATAATGATCAGTGCGCTCTTTCTTTGGATTTCTTTATTAAGTTGGTTGCAAAAAAGATACATTCTCACATTGACAATTCTTGTCATGAATAAAAGCAACAAAAATAAGGCAACAGCAAGATGTGCTTCACATATAAACAGTCATGTTGTAAGAATAAGAAATCTGGATTTCTGTACAACGAAAAGATTAGGAAGTAAAATATGAATAAGCTCTGCATTTAGAATATACTTCAGTGTGTGTGTAAGACAAAACCCCATAATATAGCTCACTCAAGGTTCCTTTATGATGCATAATTCCTTAATCACTCATTTGTAAGATAAGAATGAACATTAAGAAACATGAAATCCGAATTGCATTTATTTTCACAATGGTAAACTCAAAATAGCAACTTCATTGACTCTGTAAGGTAGGTAAGTTTTTCAAAGTAAAAGATCATCTTAATTTTTTTAACCCTCTGAAAAGGGTCTACATGAAAAGGTGAATTATTTTACTTTACTCACAAGAAGACTAGGTCTCAGCCTGTACTTAGATAACATGAACAAAGGACAGCAAACAAATATCACTAAAAGTAATGCCCATACATATAAAAATACCTAGCTGAACCACGCTCTTTCTGTTTATGTAGCAAGTCTATGAAACCACCAGCATAATAGAACAGAATTACTAAATTAACTACACATCTAATTTCCAAATCCCTGCTCCCAACACAATTTTAGTACACCTATTAAGTACAGTAGGTCATTTAGAGAAACAAATAAAACATATACCAAGTCTTTGCAATTAAAAATTTTTCATAACATGAATATTAGGTATAAATTTTGAACTTAATATTTTTTTTCTAAATACAATTTAAGTAATCAAGGCTTTCTCATAGATAGGTCTTAGATAAATGATGTGTACAAACTTACAGTAGTGTATATTCCAAATAAAGATTTTTCTTCCTATTATGATATGACATTATAACCGTTTTCTGAGTGAAGATATACGTTAAAGTTTAAGATGTAAACACTTCGGAAGGCAAACAGCTTAGTAAAAAAATTACTGTTCATTTGAAAATGTATATCATCTCATAATAGGCCCCAGAACTTTCAAATTTACGTATGAGAATACATTTACACCTTAAATTTCTAGGAAAGGCACAGGCTTTATGTAAAAAAGCAGCAAAATTTTAAACCCACCAATTTATTGAAAAAGCCATTACTTTTATTAGAAACAAATAATGCTTCTCAAGATGTTGGTAATATGTCATAGTATTGACATATTTCATACAGTGTTATTTTTCCCTGTAATTATATTCCAGCAGGAGGTGGAATACCTCCTTGGTTATGGGGGGCAGAAGTATTTGATGGACTGTGTAAGCTGGTCTCCTTGTACACAAACCAAGCATTTCCTCCCCAAAGTATCATATTCACAAAGCCAAAGATCTATGAAAGAAAAAAAATAAATATGAAAATCTAATACCTACTTAAAAATTCATGCCCTGCCGGCAGTATGCCATCATTTCATTTAAGCAGGGGTGTCCAACCTGAGGCCCATAAGCTGTATGCAGATCATTTGAGGACTGTTTTGCTTATCTGTGTTGTCCAAAATCACGAAAAGTATGCAGGGACCTTTTGCTCAGAGCTTTCATTAGTGTTTTAGTATTTAATGTGTGGCCCAAGACAACTTTCTTCCAATAAGAGTTGGAAGAGTTGTGGCAGAAAAAAGGTTGGATGCCCCTGATTAAGGTTCAATACTAGAAAGGACTTTATATTTTACACAAAAGTTAGATATATGATGACTTATTCCTAATAAATCTAAATCTCTAACATAAAATCATAACTAAAAGAAATTTTATTTTTGCATATTTTGTTATTATCAATAAGATGGAATTAAATGAGAAAACTAAAACCCTCCTTTTTTTGGGGGGGGGGTAGAAACAGAGTCTCACTTTATCGCCATGGGTAGAGTGCCATGGTGTCACACAGCTCATGGCAACTTCCAACTCCTGGACTTAGGCGATTCTCTTGCCTCAGCCTCCCGAGTAGCTGGGACTACAGGTGACTGCTACAATGCTTGACTATTTTTCTGTTGCAGTTTGGCAGGAGCTGGGTTTGAGCCCGCCACCTTTCGTATATGAGGCCGGCGCCCTACTCACTGAGCCACAGGTGCCACCCTGAAACTCTCTTTTTATTACTTTGTATTTGGACTTTGGTGCTTCAAGGTGAAAAGGAACAACAGGAATCCATGTTGCCTTCTTTGAGGGCTTTCACTCCAATCCTATCGCTGTAGCTAGAAAAGGAGAGCCATGGAACCTTACTTCCCACCCCAAACACACTAGTCAACTTAAGAGATATTAATCTCCCCAGATATAAATCTGACTAGATGGAAGACAGTCTCAGAGATAAATAAACCGAGGCTACTTTTATTTTAATACAGTACTTTGTAATAGCAACTTATGCAGTAAGAGTGGGGCAAGAAGCTTGAGAGTACTGCATGTTACTGAAGGCCAAAGCTTTATCTGTTTGTGTATTTGTATACAAAAACAATATTTCTGATACTGTCCAGCTCAAAGCACTGTCAAAATAAATGCAAAAAATGGACTTTTAAATTACAAAGTTATAAAAAAAATTTGGGCAACTGCTATAAGGCAGCGCTCACATCATCTACTGGAAAAACATTTTCTTGAGAAGACATGAGACCTCTCTACATAAAAATTCTCAGCATATTAATAATGCATTTAATAATAAATATCTGTTTTTTGGTAAAAGAGCAGACAAAATAATATTTAATAGTTTATATACACTATATTTTATAGATTAAACAAGAGAAGTATTCCCTTCATATACCCAAAGCAATTTATAGAGCAGATTTATAGAGCAGGCTCTAAATTCAGACTGGGTTCAAACCATGGCTTGCCATTTACAAGCTGTGCCACCTTGGATGAATTAACATACGAGCTACATTTTTTTCTCTAGCTATAAAATGAAGATAATAATACCATCTTCTACATTCCTCTTAGGACGGTTAGATAATTTAAATGAGATTATAAATATAAAGCCCTTAAACACAATGTCTGGTACATAATTTCAATAAATGTTAGCAACTATTATTATTGTCTTTCAAATAAAAGTGCTGTACTGCATTAATTTTATAAAAAGACCAAGTCACAATCTTGTTTATAGATAATAATTTTCTTAGCAAACGTTTTTCCTTGTTATAACTTATTATATCATCTACAAATTTATTGAATACTATTGCTTTCTTAAATTACTAGGTAAGTTTTTCTAATATGTAAAATAAATAATTTTATAAACAATGTATACATACCACAGATACATTCAGGGATCCCATACTGGTCATAGAACCAAAATAACATGTCATCACGTTCTTCTTCTCACAAGGCTCAAGTTGCTGAACAATACTGGGACCAGTAGCTACTTTAATATCTGTAAGAGCTTTAGCCCAGGCTGAAGTGCTCACCAACCACAAAAATGTGACAACAAGAGTAACAACAAAGTCCTAAAGCAAAAATATGTATGAGTTAATAATGAAGTTAATTTAAAAATAGCAAATTCCCACTCCATGACGATAAAATTGAGATTACATTTAATCCCATGGTACTGAGAAATGGCCTTTATAATATACTTTATAAAAAAGGTCTTAGCAAACATTGTTGTTTAATGTTACTAGCACAATGCCTGAGATACAATTATAAGGAAGATGCAGAAGTCTAGGATTTTTACCCTAGAAACCAATGTTTTAAACAACCCCACCATAATCTTACCTCAGCCACTTATTCCCAAGACCTTACTTTAGATCCTGTCATCATCAATAACTCTATCCCTACATAATCTATTTTGATCTGATCATCCTACTGCATAACTTCTTTCTAGCTCTCTCTCTCTTTGGCATCCTAATCTCAAAAATCCTTTGACCCCCATCAAGACCTATGATCTGATCCTACCATTGAGACCTATGGTCTGATCCTACCATTTTCATACTATCTCTTAGCTTCACTGATCTCCTCAATTCCTTTAATTAATTTATATTCTAAGGCCCTTCTCCTGCTTCCTTACACTTATCCTTCTCCTGCTTCCTTATACTGTTCTGGCGAAACTTTAACTTTAGTTAAATCTAATTCTCCATGAGATAGATAATGAAATGGTGAAAAACACACAAGTAAGATGACTTGTCTCTTTTTAAATTCATGACCATGAATTTTAAGAATGCTCATTATATTAAGAAACAGAAAATGAAAATCTCCCCAAACATCTCATCAGTAGTAACTTTCTACCAAATCCTTTGATGTTTTTTACATTTCTAAGAATAGAATGAATAGTTTTAATAGCTTCTTATTCAACTAACAAGATGAAGGAAAAAATCCACTTCTCCTTACCCAACCTGCTCTGTTGGGGAACTAAAATTTCGTTAAGTAGTATTGGTTACAAAGATCTAAATAATACTTTAAGTATGCATGTGTATAATATAAGTCTTGTTTGGTCTTCCTTCAAGTTAATGACCTGAGTAGAAATAATGCAAAATATGTATCTTTTGATGCTACATATTCTTAAGCATATAGGTACACTCAAGGATAGATGCCCTCACATATCCGCAGCAAAAATCTCTCCAATCTCAGAATAGGTTTTGAAGCTTATCAGAGAAATGTTTATTTTTTTAAATAAACCTGATTAGTTTTTAATTAGTTTGCCAGTCACCTTTCAGTCATTTATTTAGGATAAAATACCAGTAATCTCTTATGAGATGCAGAAGCTGTGTTACAGAGCCTACCCACCTGGTCAAACAGCACTGAATAAATGCCTGGTGATTACCAAAAACAATTACTAATAATACAAACATGGAGGTATTTGCATTTTGCATTTGGGCTCTCCATTGCTTGTCCTTTTAAATACTGTAGACCAAAGAGAAAAGGCTAGAAATATTATAGCTTAAGTTTTCTTCACTGTGGGAACACTCCCCATTTTACTGCTGTACTCTGTTACAGATTCTGGTGCAGGTAGATATTTTCTAAACACTTGATGGAAATACAGTGCCTTTTGGAGAACTGATAAATAATACATGTGTGAGGTTATCATGTCAAACAAGTTCTCTCTAGGCTAAAGTTCATATGTCAAATTCTCTAAATTTTCAAGTATTTTCTTCCCTCCAAATTCTTAGGTTTTTCCCCCCCTGATTATGTATGCTCTTTAAATCCACTTTGCTGATGGCTTAAGGTATAACATTCTTATATTTCAAAAGCAGGAACTTCTGTGAAAATGTGGACAAAGTAACCCTAGGGTGAAAGAAAGGGAAATCCTGATGTTTGCAGACCAGTCCTACTGCATTCCAAGTGAATGGTGTAGTAGAGCATCTCTGCTCTCCAATAAGTCAGGATATGATGTATAACAGATTTTTTAGGATTTGAGATACCCTATTTTTGTTCAGTTTCACTACTTGGAATTCCTATTTCTCCACATTGATCTAGAACTCTTATGCTCCTGCTACTTAACACAAAGAAAGTGCTACATATATATTTACTTCAAAAAAGAACTAAAGTTGATAGAAAATTTCTTAATTGAATACTTTTAGAAACACCTCAGCACAGAATTGAGAATATTGCTAAAAAAAGGTCTTTTCTCATTAACAAACAGTACTCTAAAAAATCAATATCATATTTGTTTATATTTAAAAATGCGGGTATTTCAACAACTTTTTAATTATTTATATGGTTAAAAGTAGAACTCAAAACTTAATTCGGAATCTGGACTTTACAGAAAAGAAGTACCGATTAAATGTTACAACAGCAAAAATTTGCTTAAGGAACCAATTCTGGATTATTTCTTTATATGACCGCTAATTGATCATACTGAGGCAGGATGGCTTGAGCAAGATGACACCACCTTGAGCAAGAACCAGACTCCCTCCCACTACTAAAAAATAGAAAAAATTAGCCAGGTATGGTGGCGGGCACCTGCAGTCTCAGCTCCTCAGGAGGCTGAGGCAGGATAACTTGATCACTTGAGTCTAGGGAGTTAGAGACTGCAGTAAACTATGACAACGCACTGGACTCTAGTCCTGGTTACAGAGGAAGACTCTGTCTCAAAAAAAAAAAAAAAAAATGTCAATGCAGCTTTAAGAAGTATAGTATTTTGGCTCAGCGCTTGTGGCTCAAATGGCTAAGGTGCCAGCCACGTACACCTAAAGTGCTGGGTTCGAAGTCAACCTGGGCCCGCCAAACAACAATGATGGCTGCAACCAAAAAATAGCCTGGCGTTGTGGTGGGCGCCTGTGGTCCCAGCTACTTGGGAGGCAGAGGCAGGAGACTTGCTTGAGCCCAGGAGTTGGAGGTTGCTGTGAGCTATGATGCCATGACACTCTAGCCAGGGGAATAGCTTGAGGCTCTGTCTCAGGAAAAAAAAAAAAAAGTAGTATTTTATTAGCTCTTACTAGATAAGATATGAGAAATAAAGGGCTCATTCATTGAAAGATTTAATAAAAAATTTTTGGGATAATCACAATATGGCAAGAAATATCTTCTAATAATAAATAATTTTAAGAAAATGTAATTATCTATATGATCATCCTAGTCCCTTTATATATTTTTTTTAATTAATTAATTATTTTTTTCCTGAGACAAAGTCTCATTCTGCTGCCCTGGGCAGAGAACCTTGGCATCATCAGAGCTCACAGCAACCTCAAACTCTTGGGCTCAAGCAATCCTCTGGCCTTAGCTTCTTGAATCTGGGACTATAGGCACCTGCCACAAGTGCCCAGCTAGGTTTTCTTTTTTTTTTTTTTTGAGACAGAGTCTCAAGCTGTTGCCCTGGGTAGAGTTCTATGGCATCACAGCTCACAGCAACCTCAAACTCTTGGGCTTAAGCGATTCTCTTGCCTCAGTCTCTCAAGTAGCTGAGACTACAGGTGCCTGCCACAATGCCTGGCTGTTTTTTGGTTGTAGTTGTCATTGTTGTTTTGGCGGGCCCAGGCTGGGTTCAAACCTTCCAGCCCTGGTGTACATAGCCAGCACCCTAGCCGCTGAGCTACAGGCACTGAGACTAGCAAGAGGTCTCTGAATGGCCAGAGAG
>CAUYTI010102850.1:0-41017 GCA_963575145.1 Galago senegalensis
CCTGTGGTCCCAGCTACTTGGGAGGCAGAGGCAGGAGACTCGCTTGAGCCCAGGAGTTGGAGGTTGCTGTGAGCTGTAATGCCACGGCACTCTACCCAGGGGGACAGCTTGAGGCTCTGTCTCAAAAAAAAAAACAAAAAACAAAAAACATGCCTGCATTATATTACTAGCATTTTTATGTATCTTGGGGATGTGGGAAATTGAAGGTGTAGAATATGTGTAAAAATGTAATGAATGTCACCCAGTTGAACCTAATACTTAGTTCCACCTAGATCTGGTTTGTGTACACATTTCTGGCCTCGTGTCTCAGTTCAAGCCAGCCCGTCACCGCCGCCTTTGGAGGTCAAGTCCACTTTGCCTGGCCTACCTGTCCATTCTCAGGCATAGTAAGTGTTTTCCTGGAGGCCACTGGAGCCCGCCCTTAGTGGCTTCTCCCAGGATTTTCCAATTAACATCCCCTAACTAAGCTTCTCTTCACACAGAACTTTGGGAGCACCTGACCTTTCTCCCCCTTCATCCTCCTACATGTTTAAAAAATCTTTTTTGTTCTAAAAGTTTCCTGTAAGAGCCACAGTTCTTCACAGCTCCACAGGTTACCACGTGGTAACTCCCAAACTTAGAACCTCGTAATTATCCCCTCTCTCCCCTCACCGCCCATGAACTCACCTCTCTGCCGTCTCAGACATTTGCGTCCAGGCCTATTAAGCTACTCTGTATCAACATTACCATAATCATTAGTATATTTGAAGCCAATTAAATGGCAGTTATTCTGACCTTAGCTAGTCTTAGGTTATTATCAATTCATGCATAATTTGGAAGGAAAGTGGATTCTTGCCTTGTGGTTTGATCTTTGTAAATATTTCTATCTGGTATCCCCGAAATACACCCTGTTCTTTACAACATCTACCGTTGGGTTGAGGTTATTTCTGTCAGGAGCTGCTTTGTATCTACCTATTCATCCAAATAAGACATATTTGTGAGTCCATCCCCCAATTTTTATTCCTCCATCATTGATTCTCCCATTCAACCAATAGTGGCTCCATACCACTCACTTTCTGAAGTGTCAGGGATTAAAACAGAACATGACAGGTGAGTTTATGATCCTTCATAAGCCCGATCACTTAAAATTAGTATATAGTGATGTTACCCCCTTCTGAATTTCAGCAGCATTTACCTTCTGCCTCATATAATTTAGCATTTTAACTTCCTATTTTAAATAGACCATGAAGATAAAGAGCACAGACTCTGGGTCAGGTGGAGTCTGTGACTATTGATTGAGCCCTTGAAATGTGTCTAGTACAACTGAAGAATTCAGTCTTTAATTTTATTTAATATAAGTTAAATCAGATAGTCCTCGGATCCCTGGTGGCCACCATGTTGGACAGTACGGAGACAGAGTCAGGGTGGACTCCAGGCTTTATTATTTATTAGCTGTGCCATCTCAAGCAAGTTCTTTTACCTTTTGAAGCTTTATCTGGGAAATGGAGCTTGGAATCCTACATACATCAGAGACTCACATAAAGTAATAAGTGTGGTATTCTTAGCATAGTGCCCGGTAAACAGCAGCATTCAGAAAATATGTGTTACTATTAATTTTTAGCATTCTGCTCATTCAGTGCACCTCATGGAGCATAAACAACTTGAGAACAGGAATGTTTTTATTTTAGTCCGTTCGTAACACCTGGTACAGAAAGGAAACATAATTGTTTCATAATTTTAAAAAAATTTTGAGACAGGCTATGATTTTTTTTCTTTCTTTTTTCCTTTTTTTGGCCTATTTTATTATGCTTTCACTTACATCTTATAGTGATGTAAGTAAAAGTGTGATTTCACTTGGGTGAATTCCTATACCCGATGGCTTGGGTATAGGAATAACTTCTCGTAAATAATGAGTTTTATAAAAAATTCATATATGAATTGCTAATACATTGTCCTTTATATGCGTATTTCCATGACAGAATTGTATTTCCTAAGTTATGTTTTATTGAATTTATATTGATTAACCCGATAAGAGAGCAATTGGTGGCCTCCCAAAAAAGGTTAAAAAAAAGAATGAAGAAAGCTACGGGTTTTCATCTTTCTTCTCCAAAGACCTTTGATAAGTTAGTGAATGTTAATGAGGTGGCAACTAAAACTTACTTTAAATAACTTGTGTAAATAACGGGGCCAGGATCAGACATCTAGTTAATGGCCAAGCCAGGATTTAATCCGAAATCCTCTGACTGTAAAGCCCACTTGCTGTACTGATATTAATAATGATGTCTTTTGGTTCTTCTCTTAATTAATCTTACCAGAGTGTCAAAGGTGAAATATTATTTAAGTCAAAATGGAAACTGCTCTTCTCCATTACTTTCTTTTGTGAACAGGGAGACCTGTATTTCGGGGAAAGATTTTAGTTCCGGAGCTATTATTATAAATCCCAGAATCATTCCTTATTGTAGACAGTCTAAACCAGGAAGGCTCTGCAGTAAGAACACTGTTTTCTGATTTCTGTAAATATTGCTCTTTGTGGGACCAGAATATCACTTCTTAAAATTTCCATGGAGAGTATTTCTTCCTTTTCTTAGGAATGGTTTGAATAATGTTTGAGCCCTCCCGTCTGTGAGCAGCCCCTCTTCCGTGTAGACCAGCATGGTCTGCAGGTTAGCCTGTGCCCAGCGTCTGTCCAGAGAGGCTGGTCCAGGTTGTGCCTGATGATTTCATTTTCTGTTTGTAGCACCCCTTTCACGCTCTGCGGTCAACAGATCCAAATTTGTGGTCTGTGAACAAACGTGTTTTTCAATGTTTCTGTATATGTCTGGAGGTCGTCTCCCCAGAAGTCATTAATCAGGATCTAGAAAGGACAGAATAGAAACAAAAGCTTCACAAGTGGTGGCAAAGTAAAAGGAACAGAAATTCAATCCCAACGCTGTGTGTCCGTGACATGGGAGAGAATTTCCTGGTTATCTCGCAAATCTTTAACTATTTGGTTATGTGCTCCAGCAGAGAAAAATCTATCAAAAGTTTTGTTAAGGTAGGAAAGAACAAAATCCCCCAGCTTTTACACGTAATTCTATTTCTATTTTAATGCCACTCAGGACCTGGCCTCTTTGAAAGTTCCTGAGCTTATAAAGCTGGGAATTCTTCCCTTCCTCACCTTTCTTACTTAACTTGCAGTTACAGAATCTAACTAGCGGCCTCCGTTAATGCATTGATTTTAACTGGAAACCCAAAAGGAGACAGTGCTGTAGTCAGCTGAACTCTTAAACAGTCCTGGGAGACCAGAGTCATTTGCACATCGGAAAACAGCTAATGGGCCTGGGGAGCAGAGGTTAGTTGCAGGGTCTTGCCGCTGACTCCTTTCAATCACGGTGAGAGAGATAACTGATAGGAAGTCTTTTAATATGAGGTACCAAGGCATTCGAACCTTAGTCTTTTTCTGTATTTTTACTTTCATTTTTCTTTGGGGCTAGATATTTTTCTTTTAAAGAAACTCAAGGCTGAGAGAAATGGAGGGGAAATGATGACCATTAATTTCTTTTCACGTTGCAAAATTCCGGTGGGCAGCGTACTATTTCACAAAGTCATGGTCTTGTTACATTTGAAAAATTAAGATAATACATTCAGAATTGTATTATAAACACATCGTTCCACATAGCATGTTACTAAAATCATAGAGTTTGCTAACACTTATTAGGCAGGCCTCGTGGCTGTTAAGTTGCCAATTACTGTAAAGTTTCTTAATGTCTCTGTGTTTCAACCATTTGTGTCTCATGCACACTTGAACCTACAGTTAAACTTGCGTGGCACACTTAAATTACATTGATCAAAAAAAAAAGAGTTAAAAAATATATACTTAATGCACTTTAAACGTCTTTAGAAAATAATTTAATTAGTGATCTTTAAAGATTTTTGCAGTACACCTAAGATCCTTTCACCGTGACACACCAGTGTGCCGTAGCACCCTGGTTGAAAATCACTGCTCTAGCCTCAATTTCCTCATTGATGAAATACTCACAGTGTTAATTCCTGTCCTACCGAGATTGCTGTGAAGATAGATGCATTTCAGATGCCTAGCACAGTGTCTCACAAGTGTAGTATAAACCATTGGTAAATATCAGCTATTATCATGGCTATTATTTTGTTGCCCAAATGTTTAGAGCCTTGCCTACATAGGCCTAAGAAGAATCCGTTCTGCTTGGTCTCAAATGTCATCTTCTGGAATTTTTTTTTCCTCTCCAAAATGACCGGGTGCTGTGTTCACAGCAGGCCTGGGCTGTCTTCACACTGTTGACTCTCCATGACTCGCTGGGGTCAGAGGTGCCCGATAATGCTCTGTGTGACTCCGGCCCAAGACCCTTTCCTGTGTGCAGGAGATCTGAAGGTGACAGGCAGGGTCAGCAAAACCTGCCAGAAGCACAGAGATCCCTCCGTGGATTGTGGGGAGACAGCAGCAAAGTCTGTCATGGACCAGAAACAAATGACCTTGAGTCCGTGGAATCACTTCTCGTCTGGACGTTGCTAACTTTTTCCGAGGTATAATTTGTAGCATCTGCAGTTACTTTTGCACATGCTGTCCTGTTTGTTCTGTTCTAGCATTTCAGAATAAAAAAATATGAATGACTGATAAAGAAAGGGCTTTCCCCTCCACTTAGAATATTTAACAGCCATATTATCACTTAAAAACGGTTTTGTTTTATTTTTTTCCCTCCCTCCCTCCCTTCCTTATTTCTAGAAAGTCTCATTCTCCACCTGGTACCCCTGGTGGAGTACCAGGGCCTCATATCTCAAACTCTTAGGCTCAAGTGATCCTCTTGTCTCAGCCTCCCAAGTAGCTGGGACTACAGGTGCCTACCACAACACCTGGCTACTTTTACTATTTTTAATACAGGTGGTGTCTCGCTCTTGCTCAGGCTGGTCTCCAATCCTAAACTCAAGCAACCTATCCCCCTCGGCCTCCCAAAGTGCTAGCATTGATTATAGGCATTAGTCACTGTGCCTGGCCTGTTATTTTTTAAGTCTCTAAGCAACTTAGGTTGTAGGTAGCTCAGAACCTGTGAATACTTTACTTTCCTTATCAAATTCTGCACCAAAGACATTGTAGCCAGGGATAAATTACTCATGCAAGGCCCTCCGTTCTCCCCCCTTCACCCTCCCCTACCTCCTTCCCCCAGAACATCAAATAAGTGGCCGTACCTCAGAGTTCTGGGTGGCACCTTCCACTCCACTGCCAGCTTTGTGCCTGCAGCACAGCTCTCACGGGTGGCAGCAGTTTCAGTCTCCAAGTATGAGAGTTTGGAGCCTTGGTACAGAGAGGGGGAGAGAGGGAGGAAGGAGAAAAAGAGGGGGAGGGGAAACAAAAAAGGAGAAAATAGACCTACACAGTACAGATGACTTCGTTCTCTGTTCCTCTTAAAACTTGCTTTCTTTAACACACTTTCTGTTCTTTTTCTGTACATACAGTGGTAAACTGCCAGAATACTGATGAGGCCAGAACGATGTTTCAATCCTTCTCTGTAGCCCACCAACCCACATGCTCCCCTTTATGGAGGGGGCCAGGAGGAAATCTATCAGCACCCCAGGTTGTGCCTTTACAGTTGCCCCAGTGAGTCAGACTCTGTCCCCACCCCCCACCCCACCCCTGCCTGCTTACAGGGTGGAAGTGCTGTCTGTCTGTCTGTCCAGCTCTTCTGCACTGCTCGTCTCTCATTAAAGTACTTGCTATGAACGATTTTTAAGTACTGGAGCTTAATGAAGTTAGAAGAAGGATTTGGATGCAGTTTGTGAAGACTTGAAATTGTTTGAGTTTTTCCCCTAGGGGAACTGTAAAGTCTGGAGGCACTCGGAATTACTTACAATGTATTTCATTTTG
Organism: Galago senegalensis; assembly: GCA_963575145.1. Taxonomy (NCBI): domain Eukaryota; kingdom Metazoa; phylum Chordata; class Mammalia; order Primates; family Galagidae; genus Galago; species Galago senegalensis. Next base: position 5,852 of record CAUYTI010102850.1, read on the forward strand.
TTCTTTTCAAAAATTCTTCTTTAGTGGTGAATAGCTGGGGAAAAAAGAAAAGAGCCCACTGCCCATCTTTTCCCCCAGGAGAGCACTGGAACTTGCTCTGCAAAGTGGCTCCTTGGGAATTTACAAGTCTTTGAATACTGTTATCTAATTAAAGGGATCTGTAATTCTCACTGGCAGTTCTACCTTTGACCCCACAGTATCTAGGAGTTGAAAGCAAAATCTCATTCTTCCAAGATAACCTCAAGCTTAGTACCCTTGAATGCTCATCTCTTTCACTGATGCCTGAAGCTTCATGCCTTGGAGACACTCAGCAGAACAAGGTGGGGGGGGAAGATCCATTACTTCTATGGAGATCTGTGGAGTGAATTTCTCCGTCCATTGGTGGCTTACTGCTGACCAGTAAAATGCTGGCTAATACCTTTTGTTAGAGATTGGACTCGCGGTAATTTGTCGTCAATAGCTGTAATTAGGTTTATCTACCCTTTTAACCAATACCATAATCTTTACCAGGTTGTTATTGTTTGGGGCTACTGAAGGAAATTCTAAAAAACTATTTTAAAGATTGATTTCAAAGCAGTTCAGCCCTTTGGGGATCCTTCCTGTTAGTCATCTCTTATTCATTTTCCTCAAATATTCAAAGGCTTTCTCAGAATAAAATGTCACGAAAGCATGTCATGTATCTGAAAAATAATTAATATAATTGACAGGAATGTCGGCTTTCTGCTGAGGTGTGTTTCTCCTAATCCTACTGTGCAATCTTTAATATTGATCCATTTGTTAGGAATGTTAGGAAATCTTGTCACTCACCGTACCTGAGCTAGATATTTTCAGGACTGACGAACCTTAAGCTACAGAACATTTACATCTGTATAATAATGATCAGTGACAAAAATAGGTTTCCTTTCACTGTGTGCTGGGGCATTGTGCAGATAACACTTATGTGCGTGAGCGGTACACTCAGGGTGTGTGCGGTGCTTGCCTGAGTCTGACAGTTTATTCATTGTGTACATTGCATATAATATTGCACATGGCACACCAGAGTGTTGGAATCCAGGCACTAGGAGTTCAGCACTTAAAGTGTCCATGTTGCACCTGAACTAGTTGGAGCCTGCCAGCCCCTGCAAGCCCACTGAGAGCATCTGTCTCGCCACCACCTCGCTCATGCTGTCTCCTCCGCAGGCCCTCCGATTCTTCTGACTATGAGCATAAATCATCCACCTGTCAGGAGCTCTTGCTGCCTGGATTATGCAATGTGCCTGCCTTCATTTGGAGGTGGTGTGAGCAAGAGATTGCTGCAAATGGTTTGCATTCATTTTAATGCCATCCCAGCATTTCTTTAGCTTTAATGAGGGGATTAGGGTGGTGACAATGACTTTCAGAGACAATGAAAGTCTTCAAGATGCTGGAATTCGCTTTGTATGTTGGGGATCACTCAGTTTGAGATCTCTCCCTCTCTGTCTTTTTAAAATCCCAAATAAACCAGGGGTTTAAACATTTAGGCAAAGGGACAGGATACTGCACAAAGCCAGCTGTCTGTAGCTCTATTTCTTGGATTCTTCTCTCCAGCTCACAAACTTGAAATCGGTCATTTTTATTGCTGATCCTTAATGAGTTATTTTTACCTTATTTCAGGGTTGACTTTTACACAGATTGGGGGAACCCTTTTTTCCTTTGTTTTTCCTTTGCTGCTTCTTCTTACTTTGGCATTTTAAAAAACCCTCGAAACTCTTCAATAATTTTATATTTTTTTAAGTTTTATTACTTTATTTTGTTTTGGAGATAGAGTCTCAAGCTGTTGCCCTGGTAGAGTGCTGTGGCATCACAGTTCACAGCAACCTCAGACTCTTGGGCTTACGTGATTCTCTCACCTCAGCTTCCCAAGTAGCTGGGACTACAGGCACCCACCATAACACCCAGCTCTTTTTTGTTGTTGTTGTAGTTGTTATTGTTGTTTATTAGGCCCGGGCCAAGTTCGAACCCAGTAAGCCCCTAATCATTGAGCTACAGGCACCAAGCCATCTTCGATAATTTTAGCTTCACTAATTGTTGACTGATAAAGGGTAAATCATATATTTTTTTTTTTAAAAAAAAACCTCTCTTTTGTGTTTTAAATTTTAATTGTCCTCAATATACTTAGGATAATCTCTATTGCAAAGGTTGAGATTTCCCCTGATCATCAAAATATATTAATTTTTAATTTAGCTGACACATTGTACTTGTGTCAGCTTGATATGTATATGTATATACACACATATATATGATACATCACAAATGTGAAATTATAATTTTCTTTAATTAATAGATCCCTTTGGCGAATTCAGACCTCAATTAAATGAGACATGACGAGGACTGTGTTTGAAATCGAGAGGATACAAATTCTAGTGATGACGCTGAGTTTGAATAGCAAAAGGATTTTGCAGGCGCCGTCATCACCTATAGATACATAAGTTGCATAGATCAGAAAAGTGAAAAGAAGTAGCCAAGCGTGGTGGCTTATGCCCGTAATCCCAGCACTTTGCAGGCTGAGATGACAGGATCACCTTGAAGCTAAGAGTTTGAGACCAGGCTGGGCAACAAAGCAAGGCCCTGTCACTCAAAAAAAAAAAAAAATCTAAAAGTCACCCAGGTAAGGTGGCATATGCCTGTAGTCCTAGCTACTTGGGAGGCTGCGGCAGGATGCTTACATGAGCCCAGGCACTCAATGCTGCGGTGAGCTGTGATCACGCCAGGGTACTTCAGCCTGTACAACAGATTGAGACTATGTCCTTAAAAACAAAATTAATAATAAAACAAAAAAGTGAGACTTGTAGCAGTGAGCCCCCAGCAACAGGTGGGGAGGGTAGTGAGAGATATAAGGGTACATAAATATTTTGTATTGTCCTTTAAAAAAACATTGCAATATAGTTTAATATGAGAGTATTAACGAATTACATCACGTAATATACTGAACAGAGTGTGTGTGTGTATATGTATACATTTTTTAAATATAAGGTGCTTTTATTGTTGCAAAGCCTAAGATAAGGTAGGCATTAGACATAAATTTCTACCTACCTGTTCTTTCTTGGATGCCTCCAGGACTTCCTACTTGTGTTCATTTGCTTATGGTGGTATTGGGGGCACCTCAAGAGGGAGAGAATGACAGTTTTCTGCCGACTTCTTGTCCCCCTCCACTTTCCGCCTCTTCTACTGTCAAAGCCAGAGAGTTTCCCAGTTTTTTTGGACTTGCCTGTGAATTTTATTAAAATCTGAAATCCTACCATTCATGAAGAATAAACACTTCCACATTCTTTCCACTCTGTGTGCAGGTGTGGGCATTATATGTGTATAACGCATGGCCTGATGTTATGAACCTGTGTATTTTTCATTTTATATGCATACGTAATACATACGCATAATATATTTTTTATTTATATATACCTATGCTAAAATGTATATTCCTTTTGAGAAAATGCCTGATTGAGGTTTGTATTCATACTGAACACACTGACATCTGATCTACATTGGGGGTTGGGGGACAAAGGAGGAGAATTAAACAGTGCCGTAGAGAACCTAGGCTTTTTATAACATAGTTCTTCATAATTCAAAAAGATAATTTTCCCTCTACCAGTGGTCCTTGCAGACATCTTAGTTATGCACAAAATTCCTTAAGGTGTTGAAACGTGATGAAAGTACATTTTCCCAGTGTTCCGTACACACCCACAATTTACCAAGGTCATAAGGAACCCTTACACTGACGCAGGCGCATTCGCCTTGGAATTAAAATGGTTACAGATTTCCTTGTGCTCTATATGGCCACACAGTTTGAACATAGCAACTTCCATGGCCATTTTTGGGAACGCAGTTGGCCTCCGTGAATGGCCGGTACAAAATCTGAGGGCCACACTTGGAAGTTTAGGAGGCAACTAGTAACAAGTTAGCCTTCCACTCTTCTTACGGGTTTTTAATGTGATAAAAAGTATCAGAGTGGGGTTTTTTTTGTTTTTTTCTTTTCCCTGTATGGTAACCTCATAGACTCTGCTTCCTAGACCAGAAAATGTGTTTCATCATCATTTTCCCCTCTCTGTCACTGCCAAACCTAAATTTATGTATATTTTTAAAAAAAGAAAACAGGAACATTTGAAGAGATAAATGCAACACAACACTGACAAAATCTGATGAAAAATCTCACTCTTTTATCTATGGAGAAATTCGGTTTATCATCAGGAAAGCATTCTCTTTTCATTTTCTGAAAGGTGCTTTTTGACAGACCCTTTGCAGTGGACGTCACACTCACAAAACAGGCTGTCACGGGGCTATTTGAATATGGTGACAGGCTCATTATCATGTTGAAGACTCCTGACAACACCGCACAGGGGAAATGGACAGGGCTGCCAATCAGCTGTTGAAAAGACTGTGGTTGAAATAGGGTTTTTTGTTCCGAGAACAGTAGTACAAATTGACTGCATTAATTCTTTTTATTATAGCTGTGCACACTGTAGTTAAGGGCTCGGGAGGGTTTCCATTATCAACCCCTGTTTGCAGCAGGTTTATTAGCTGGCCGTAAAAATTTGTTCCCAGCTGAAATTTGGCAGAGGTGGAAGGCTTTCCCTGGAAGATTTAACATATGTGTGAGTGTGCGTGCACACACACGTCAATTGTACTAACAGTTAAAAAAATGGCCAAAATGAAATTTGAGGAGTGGGAGACAGAGACTTCCAAAGTCTTCCCGCAATTCAGTGATCAGTCTCCACGGGAAGGGAAAAAATAATTCAAACTGGTAAGTTACGATGTGAGTTAGGGCTTTGACACCTTTCTGGTTGCAAAGAAGGAAAGAGCCTGATGAGAAAGAAACCAAAATTCCCAGAAGTCGCTCTCGTGAGTACACAGTTTTTCATAGCACCCCTCTCGGTATTTGCCATCTAATCCTCCTGACTTTATGGTAAAACCGTAATACATGCTTAAAAATCAAGTTACTTATTTCCCTGACATTTTCAGTGACTTCACCAGGATTTTGTTCATAAAGGTACTGTCAGAGTTATCATTTTTAAAGGTATTTCGGGGGAAGCAGTGGCCTCAAACATGGCTGAGTATGTATGGCCCTTTTTCTTTTAAAATTTTTATAAGGGAAGAGTTAACTTGCAAGAATATCTAAAATGAGAATATTATTTAAATAGTGTTTAAAGCCAAAAATTGATGCCCACAGGAAATGTAAACTGGTATAATTTGTGTACTTTGAGCCCTGTGGCTGTGACTTGGTATTTTACCTATGTCTACGCCCTACAGGCCCCTAAGGAAGGATCGCTGGATTCTAACCTTCATGGAAAGCAAGGGCGTTTCTGTTCATAGTTGTGCCCTATCTGTTTCTAATGATCCCGCTTCTGTTCACTGCCGAAGTTACTTCCTGGTGGTAAGACACTTCAGGAACCCACAAGAGGAACATTCATTCTTCTCTGCCATTTGGTGTCTTGCAGCATTTACACACTTGATTAGACTCTGCTCTGGTGAAACAAACTTAGCATTCCTAGACAAGAGCCAAATTCTCCCCAGGGAGAGACTTAGATATTGGCGCTAATAAGTCCAATAAGGAAAGTTTACTTATCTTCCAGAGTTGCTCCATTCTGACTTAACTGTGTCTTAAATTTGCTTCCCACAGTGGCATCTTATATCCATGCACACCCGGCAAGGAACACTTTGTGGCTTTTATACATTATCTTTAAGGGGGAAAAAAATCCTTCCTTCCCACTTTCATATTTAATAAAACTGAACCTGAAATGTCGCGGTCAGCTCCCTGGTTTCTGCGCCTGCTTCCCTGGCGCCTGAGTCTCGTCCTTCCTTTTCTTCACTGAGTCATTCAGCAGAGGTGCCCTGGAGGCCCCCTTTGTTCCCAGCTGTATTCTAGGTAGTGCACATGAACGGTGACCAGGAGTTTAGGGAAGTTACTGTTTAGCTGGCGGCAGGGGCGGGTGGTGGCAGCGAGGTGGCACAGGAGCACACAGGAGGGACATCTGTCCTGCTCTCGTGATGTGCAAAGTGAGACCCGAAGAATGAGCAGACATTAATTAGTGACGGGTGCGGGGGAAGGGAGCAGGTGTTCCACGCTGAGCGGTTACTTGATGCATAAGCTCGGGGTCTAGAGGGAGTTGTGCTCCTTTGAGGAAATGAAAGTTGCTCAGAATGGCCAAAGGGTTGTGGGTGGTGCAGGTTACTAGAGAGGAGGATGGAGTCAAGGGCTTGATAATGAAAAATCTTGAAATCTATTTAAAGGTTTTGGACTTTGCTCCAGGTTAATGAGGAGTTTCTGAAGGTTTTATTCTTTCTTGTTTTGGATGAGATTAAATTTGTTTTAGGAGGAATGTTGTGGCTACAGCAAGGGGAATGAGTGTGTGACCCGGTGTTGTTGGCATGACAGGGCGGGGTGGGGGGGATGCCTACCCCTGCTGTTCTTTTCAGGATGACATTTTTTCCTTTCTCTCTCCTGTGTTTCGGTGATCATTCTGTTACCAGTTCAGTTTTAAAACAGGAGTTTTTATTCATATAATGAATTAGACCCCGGCTCATTCACATTTCAACTCACAGGTAAGACCATAAGGACGTCTCCTCCACGTTGGGTTTTATCTTGAGTCTTGAAGATTTGATCTGTCAGGTTCAACAGAGTTCTTTGTGTTCACGGAGTGTTCAGTATGAAAATGGAAAGGGCTTGAATTAGTATTGGTGGATATAGACTTCTAAGATCTTTTCTGGCTCTAAAAATTCATTATTCTGATCATTAGGATATCATACTCAGATTAATCACGATATATCTGAAGAAGATACACCTTCAAGCTCGAGGTTTATTGGGCAGTCCATATTCTATGAATACTGTAAATAACTGTTTATAGAGGAAAATATATGTTTCCCAAAGAACCACACCTCTGCCTTTGTTGTGAAATTAATTCTCACGTAGTTCCAGATGTGTCTCGCATTCTGTAAACATGGAGAACCAAACATACGAATATCTTCATTTTCTGAATATTGTAAACTTGTATCATCTAGTACAAGAAAAGAAAGAGCATATTTCATAATTATAAAGTAATTTATATTAACAGGATCATGCACCAAAGCTTCCATAGTGGAGAAAATAATCACTTGCCAGCTTTTTATTATAGTCCTTGATAGAATATCCCTTATTGAGTCTAATGATTATTGGACTGCACATGTTTCCACTGTCTCCAAATAGGCACGCCATCAGGTTTCTGTTCAGGGTGTTTGGAAAATGGAACTTCATTTACCTAACCAAATTGAAAGTGCCCCACCTTTACATAGATTTTGTTTCCTACGTTTATTTCTTGTACTTGCACAGCACAGCAATTATTTTTCTCATTTTTATTCTTCAAAGCTGGCATCCCACTAGATGGAGCAGCATGGAAGTTGAACTAAGCAGGACCGAGAGGTGTTGAGGGAGCTGAGTTGGCTTCTCAGAGAGTAAGAACCAGACCCAATGAAACCAAAAAGAAAGGAAAGGGAATTCAGGGCCGGGACGAGTGAGGGGGCAGTAGGTACAAGGGGGTGGCAAGAGAGAAAGGATTATGAGGGACCAGGAAATTTGTGAATTTTCAAAAACGGCACCTAAGAATTGAGATTTTCAATGCATAGCCTCGTTCTTGATAGACTGGAGGTGTTTTATTGATGAGTGAGGCCCACAAGGGTGGAGCAGGACTTTCTGTATCAACTGGCCATCTTAACCAGGTAACCATGTGTAGCATTTCTCCCACTTCTGGAGAACCAGTGCCTGGACAGTGCCTCAGGAAATCTGTTTGCTAAGGTGTCCTGGCCCTTCAATACAGAATAGTGGTCACAAACCCAGCACTACTGCTTTTCTTATGCTGCTTAACTTTTTTAAGCTTTGGTGAGCCGCTGGGCCCAAAGGGAGAAATAAACTTTAGCTCTCTGGAATAAACCCCCAGTCCACTGCTGCTGCTTTGAATTCCAACCTGCTTGTCTATCCGTGCCGTGACCCTGTCTCTGAGATAAGGAACTACTGTTTTCTCTGGAACATTAGCTGATCGTCCCACTTTTGCCTTATAGAGTCACACTGAAGTCTATAATTTTGTACATGTTAGTGCTTAAAAAAATCAGAAATTGGTTATGTTCCCCCTTCATGATTTTCTGGGCTATCCGTTCATCCCCCAAACTAACATCAGAACCCCTGTTAAGTTGCCTTTCTTTCATAATTTTTTGTCTAATTACTGTCCTTCTGAAAATTACGGTTCTCCGACCCGCATGAGATATTGTGGCTTGATGACTCCATTTTACCCACCAGACCTGTGGCCACTTTGCCATCACAATTCTCTTCCCATGCCATTCAGTGCTATTAAGCTTTTCATCAACTCCAATCCTCATGTGTTTCTTCATGAATTAGTATGTAGTTTTGACCCTCTTATTCTTTATACCCAACTGATTTATCAGGCTAATCTTAAACTTTACATTTAGGTTTAGTACATACTTTTTTTTTTTTTTTTTGCAGTTTTTGGCTGGGCTGGGTTTGAACCCGCCACCTCCAGTATATGGGGCTGATGCCCTACTCCTTTGAGCCACAGGCGCCACCCTAGTATACACATTTTTAAATCTTCTTGAATTGGATCATATAGAATAGAATCACTTTGTTATCCTATACATGCTAAGTACTTCTGCTTTGAGTCACCTGTAAATACAATAAATTTGCACTCTTTATCATCAATTCATTGTAACTAATGTTGAAATTTCCATTTCGAAAAAATGTTTCCATCTATCTCTGGGGTTCTCTTTCCCTGAAAAATGCCATCAACACACATCATTTGACTCTGATAGTACATCAAGTGGGAGTTTCCCTACCTCTATTTCTCAGCATCCAATTCTTCTAAATTTACTGTCAGACACGCTACATGTTTCCATCTTGTCCGTGGGATTATCACATGTATTCTGCCTAAGTACTTTGTTGAAAGCACGATCCAGATGTCTGTGGTACCCCGCCCATCTGCTAGGAGAATAACCCCATCAGAAAAGGATCTGTAGGGCCAGGTGAGGTGGCTCATGCCTATGATCCTAGCACTTCGGGGGGCCGAGGTGGGTGGGTTGCCTGAGCTCACGCATTCCATACCAGCCTGAGCAAGAGTGAGACCTCGTTTCTAGCTGAGCATCATGGTGGGCGCCTTTAGTCCCAGCTACTTGGGAGGTGGAGGCAAGAGAGTTGCTTGAGCCCAAGCATTTGAGGTTGTGAGCTGGGATGCCATGACACTCTACCAAGGGTGACAAAAGTGAGACTCCTTCTCAAAAAAAGAAAAAAAAAAGAAAATGGATGTCAGTTTTTTGTTTTTTTTTTATGGCATGATATCATTTGACCTTTAATTTTTTCTTCGATTTTAAAAGGCTTAACTATATTTATCATAGAAAACAAATGAAGGAAATGCAGAATAGAAGGATGAAGAAAAATCCACCTCCAAGACAACTCGTATTTCTATTGTGTGTTCAAGAGAGCACAGCTTGCTCGTGGGACTCTGAATCTAATTCACTCTAGAACTTGCTCAGGTGTACACAGCAGGGTCTGTAGTTCAGACAATTTTCCATTTCCTCTTTTCTGCAGAATCTAGACATGATCACAGCTGCAGATGGGATTCTCTAATTACCATGGTTTCTTAAAGATGAAGGAAAACGCTTCTTTAGTTTCATGAGTACATTATCCCTGTAGTCTAGAAGTGATGTCCCTAGGTCTAGAAATTTGACTTTAATAACATATATAGATACTCTCTAATTATTTTATTTTGTGCTTTATTAAGTTTACACTATTCTAGCTAGATGATCATCCTCTTTGATGGAGGAAATAAGGAGAAAAACGGCATCATAATAGTTGCTGTCACTTGGCCACGTGTTCTGTTACACTCTTTTACCAGCCAGAGCTCTTCCAATCAATGAAAATTGACATGAGTGAACTTAAACAGAAAAGGACTAGACATGGACAGCAAGGTCAGTAGCTGAACAGTCAAGGGGAAGAGCAGAGAAACAGGCTCAGGGAATAGGCCAGGACCCTAGAAAGCCGAGCCGTGAAGTGGAGTTAAGTCACGCCCAGGAACATCCCCTTAGGGACACGGACACTGCTCTAGCCACCATGGGAGCTGCCCTCACTGCCCACTGGGCACTGCTGGAGGTGCTCTGCAGTGAATTGCCAATAGCTCCTCCCTAACCAGAGATCCAGCAGGGGTTCTGATTGGCTAAGCTTGCACCCATCCCCTCGCTGCTGAAGTTAAACTGGGGTTAGCAACGGTCTTTTTTTTATTTCGAGGTAATATGAGGGTACAAACAACCAAGTATCACCCATCTGCTAGGAGAATAACCCCAACAAAAAAGGATACCAAGGGCCAAGTCACAATATTTGAATCTGTTAGGTAGAATCCCTCTTGGAATTATATCCTGCACCTCAAAGGTGTGCTATACACCCCCACATTGTGCCCATTCAGTGGGAGCACCCCAAACTCCCTCTCCCCTGCCCTCCCCCTTGTTCTACCTCCCCTCAACTTAAATTGAAATGAGGTTTTTTCCCTTTTATTTTGTAATGATTTTTTTCCTTATGTGGACATTAATTAGATCATCTAATGGCTCCATATTGGTATTGAATACGTTGGATATTTGCTTTTCTATTCTTGTGATACTTTACTAAGCAGAATGTCCTTCACCTGCATTCAGGTTAGTACAGAAGCTGTGAAGTCAGCATCGTTTTTTACGGCCGACTAGTACTGAGTTTTAGTTGTCTTATGGTCGGGGATGGGACTCTCGCTAACAAATAAATCAGTACATCCTTACTGTAACCATCTTTCTAAGCAAATGGAAAGCAAGAAAATTCAACAGACTGAAAGACATTTGTTGTTTCACAAGTTTTATAAACCTTCCCTAACTTGTGAATATATATTTATTTATAATTTCTTTTTTTTCTATTTTCCATTCCTTTACTTCTACTATTTTGCTTATTTGTTAAAATTCAGATTTTGGGGAAAATGGCCTACAGTAGGTGGTATATTAGAAAGGTTCTTCGCCAGAACCACCGTGTACTGGGGTCTGACTTTGGGCTGTACCTCTCAGTAGCTTTGTGCCTCAGGTAAGTGATTTAACCTCTCCAAGACTCAGCAGTATCTGCTTTGTTAAGGAATTATAAGTACTAAAGATAAATTTTTTTATCTTTAAAATTGTTTTATTGTGGCTCAGCACCCATAGCACAGTGGTTACAGCACCAGCAACATATACCAGGGCTGGCAGGTTCCAACCCGGCCTGGGGCTGCTAAACAACAGTGACAACTGCAACAGAAAAATAGCTGGGTGCCTGTAGTCCTGTTACCTGGGAGGCTGAGGCAAGAGAATCGCTTAAGTCCAAGAGTTTGAAGTTGCTGTGATGCCATGGCACTCTACTGAGGACAACATAGTGAGAGTCTCTCTCAAAAATAAAAAAAATAAAAAATTATTGGTACAAAATAATTACACATATGTGTGGAGTATGTGTGATATTATAATACATGTTTACAATGTGCAACTGTCAAATCAGGGCATGTAGAATATGCATCACCCTGAACGTTCATCATTTCTCTGTGTTGTGAACATTTCAGACATTCTTTTCTAGCTATTTCAAAATATATACTCTTGTTAAGTATAGTTATGCTACGGTGCTGTCAAACACAGAACGTACTGCTTTATCTTTTAACCTTTTTCCTGTTTGTATGCCTTTACCAACCTTTCCTTATCCATGCCCTTGCCTTCCTAATCTCTGGCAACTACCATTCTACTTTCTACCTCCAAGAAATTAACTTTTTTAGCTTCTACCAATGATATTTGTCTTGCTTTGCCTGGCTTCGGTCACTTAACATAATGACCTTCAGTTCCATCCAATTGCTGTAAATGACAGCATGTCATTCTTTTTTGAGTGAACAGTGTGTGTGTGTGTGTGTGTGTGTGTGTGTGTACACACCACATTCTCTTCATCTACTCACCTGTTAGGGTTGGTTCCATATCCTGCCTATTGTGGACAGTGCTGCAGTAAGTACAGGGGTGCAGGTTAAAGATAAAATGTTTCAGAGGTTCTCTGAGTCTAAAAGAGATAATTCAACAAATGATCACTTTACCGTAAGCCACATTGGATTTTGAAGATACTAACTACATTCTCTTCCTCCTTTTGAAATTATTGACAATTTACTACATAGTAAATTGAGTGTTAAAACATCTAGTTTTAGTAACACTAGATTTTATGTTAAAAAAAAAACGTAGTTTTTAAAACCTAATAAAACATAGGTAGGTGGGTACAAACTGATGTCCCTATTGGAGCCAATCTCTATTTTAATCCTTAAGCTTTTCCATTTTGAAAGCAAATTTCTTTTATTTTTACTTCTGTATTTCACTCATTCACACATACATTGTAGTCATAATCATAGTATGTAAGTTGTTTCTGAATATAATTTTGTGTTTTTTTAAATGCTATTTCATTAAAATTAATGTCATAATTTACCTAATTATTTTCTTCATGGGATCACTTGTTTCTTTTTTATTTTCTTCATTATAAATAAGAACATCCTACATATTTCTATAGAATTTTTCTTTTTGCAAATAATTTCTGTAAGATAAATTCCTAAGGAAGAGGAAACTGGGTCAAGTCATACAGGTAGTTTTAGAGTTCTTGGTACAACATAAACATCACCCTGAATTTCTTTCTTTCTTTTCTTTTCTTTTCTTTTTTTTGCAGTTTTTGGCCGGGGCTGGGTTTGAACCTGCCACCTCCAGCAGATGGGTCTGGCGCCCTACTCTTTTGAGCCACAGGCACCACCAATATCACTCTGAATTTTTAAAGACTTATACATACACACATGCCTTAGAATCCAGAGTATGTGGATGAGTCCTTAACATCACCTTTTCCCACTGTTATAAACTACAAGATAATATGATCACTTGGCCCCAAGGTTTTCCCACTTCCACACCACCAATATTTTTACCACCAGTTCTTCCTTATTGGAGAGAAGGCCACCATTAATTCTCTTGGTATCTTCCCTTTCTCCTATTCCTTTATATTATCATGCAAGCTCATCATGAATTTAAACATTTATTTTTTTAGACAAAAACGGTTATGATGATTCCATTATACATTGAGGACTGCAGTTCGATTTATGCGTGTATTTAATATTATATATTGAACAACTATTATATGCCAATTACTCTGTTGTGAACTGCAGATAAAATGATGAATAGGTGTCTTCTGCTCCTACAGAATCCAGTCTATAAGAGGGACAGAAGGGCATCATCAGGTAACAAGAACTGTAATGTTATGGGTAGGCAGAAGGTGCAGAGCAAACACAAAAAAGGGATTGTCTGGTTCAAAGTCGGGAAGCCAGGGAGGGCTTCCTGCTGAGGTGGCGTCCCAATATAACCCTGGGGACAGGGAGGAGTTTGGTAGAAAAACAGAGAAGGGTGACATGAGAGAATTCCAAATAGAGGAAGAAATCTACTAGGGGAATGACAGCGTCAGGGAACGTCAAGTAGTTCAGTCTGGTTCAGTTAAGAGACCAAGCAGGTAGACAGTGAGGCTGGCATGGTAAGCAAGACCCCAATGAAGACCATCCCTAATGAGCTAGTGTTTCATCCAGACCGTAGTGGGAGACCCCGTGAAGGTTTAACCTACCAGATGATATGATGAGATTCTCAAATCAGACTGCAGTGTGGCCAAAGGATAAGGCATCTGGCAAGGCCAGTTACACAGATACCAGTTAGGAACCTGCAGCAGTTTCTAGGTAATATTAGCCCTGCATTGAAAGACGTGAACAGTGAGGAGGAGGAGTGAGATGGTAGACTGGACAGAAGGTGGCAAGTGGGATGCAGGAAGGGACGGACTGAGGCATCTCGGACTGGGCCACTGGGCTGATGGTGTGGTGTTTCACCACCTAGGGCAGCTGAGGTGATGAATGGGAGTGAGCGAGAGAAAGGATGGATGTTGCTTTTGGCGTACAGAGTGCCAGGTGGGGAGAGGAGCAGAAGTCTCCAGTGGGCAGACTGGAGAGCTGGGGGAGCAGGTGGAATGGTGGAGCTGTCAGTGTATGATGAGAACAGGAGCCACAGGGAACGTTTCAAACAGGACATGAGAAGCCAGCTCAGGACAGAATCCTGGGGATGCTAATGGTAAGTCGAGGGTTGGAGGAAAGGGTTTTAAAGAGGGGAACCATATCAGAGATGGAGGAGAAAAAACCCAAGAGAAGGTGGTATTACAGAGGCCAAGGGAATGGATATGTAATAAGGAAGTGATTTTAAAACATGTGAAAAGCTGTAGAATGGCCGTTAAAAGAACTGAAAAGATCTCAGGGTTTGGCCAAGAAGAGGTCAAAAGTGATTTTAGCAACTGTATCCAATGAACAGGCGTTCATTAGAGTAGTGTGGGCAGAAATCAGGCAGTGGTACTTTGAGAAGCACCGGAGGTGTAACAGTGATGAGTGTGAACAACTTTCCCCTCAATCTGGACTGTCGGGAAGGGGGTGGGGAGATAGGCAGAAACAGTGAATAGTGAAGAAGACATATGGTAAATATTAATAAAAATAAGTGTCTTACTCACTGTGCCTTGTACACACTTCCAAATACTGTTACACATATGAAAGCTCATTTGCTTCTTACAAGAACCATATAAAATCGGTATTATTTTCCGCATTTACAGATGAGGTTACTGAGGCACAGACATTAAAAGTCTTGCCTGAGGTGATGTAACTCTTAAGTGCTGGAGCTGGGGATCTGAACCCAAGCAGTCTGCCCCAGAGTATATTTTTATTTATTTATTTACAAATCCTGCCTCAGGTTTATTTATACAAATAACACAAGAGGACCCATGAGACAGCAGCCCAGAGGTCACCTGAGTCCTTTTGTCCTCACAATGGCAGACAGATGCCTCTACTTTGGAGCCTTCATGGGGACCTGGGCACCTTTGGGAGCCTGAGCTAGAACTAAAGCTGGAACTGCAGATGAAGGCCACGGCTGGATCCTTGGCCTTGGCCAGCTGAGCCTGACACCTTTGGCAGTGTGTGCAGGAGCATGCTTCCCAAGCTGGGAAGGGGCTGGGCAGTGTAGGCACGTCCACTGAGCTTGCAGCTGGCACCCTTTGGGATCTTGGTCTTCACCTCCTTTGGCTTTGCAAGGTTCCGGACAGCTTTAGCACGAGCACTCTTGGCCTTGGCATTGTCAGCCTACATCTTCTTCAGGCTGTTCTTGTGCTTCTTGGCAGAGCACAGGTTCCTCAGGAACTTGGGATCCAGCCTTTGAAGAGATTCATATCTTTGTGGTCAGGGGTTTCCTGATGCCATTTCTGTGCCACTTTGGGGAATAGTTGTGTGTGGTTGTGGCCCTTGGACTTGGCCACATCTGCACTGGGACCCACCTACTCTAAAGTTTAATCGCTAGACCACACATATATTGCTTCCTGTGTGTTCCTTTTAGCCACCCACAATTTAGCCTTTAGGTCGGGAAGCATGATGTTGCTAGGTGAACAATATCAGCAGCAAGACAGCATGTATTATAAGGATCAACCTCACATGGAGACCAAGTGTTAATTCGGAGTTCTTATTATTTTGTTGCCAACAGAACATGAGTAAAGAGTTTTCCTAAGTGTGGTCAGGACAAAAGCGATCCAATAGTGTTATGAGGACATTGCGTAGGTGATAAGGATTGATAGGTAGGGTAGTCGCAGATTAGAGAGACATTGAGAGACAGGTGCAGTGGTTTAGAGTTGATGTAACAGTGTGAGCTAGCAGGAGTTTTCTGAGAAAGAAGCAGTGCTATTATAATATTTCATGAGTCCTGATCCTGTAGAAGTAGTCAGATTAGATGAAAAGGGAAGAGGGGAGCTGATAGTGGTGCTAAAGGAGGTGACTGTTTTATTGGCCCAGGTGTAGGGTGATCCCCATCTGAGAGTTACAGCATTTGCAGAGGTAAATCTGACCATTGGAGAAGGAGTTGCAGTGTTTGGTGAGTGTTAGAATAAGCGTTCAGGGAAGAGAACAACGTATGAAGTTTTAGTTATTTCAAAGAAGCAAAGTAGGAAATTAGTGGATAGGAAACCAAATTGAGGAGTTTGAGAGTGGGAACTGGTACGAGAAGAAACAGCAATTTACTTGAGGAACATATTTAAGAATGCTTTTCTCAGTCCTGTGAGCTGAGTCTCCTGTTAGGTACTGCGCATGGATTCATGATGGATTTAGGTAAAGGGTGTTGGGTTTTTAGAGAGTAATGGGGGTCTTCCAATCAAAATGACTTACAAGCAATTACTAATTTGAAGCTTCAAAGTGGGTGTGAATTTCAGGGATGGCAATAAGAATTTGAAGGCAGTAGCTTAGAGATGAAAGTGGGGTCACGTATTGATTTGCCAATAGCCTAAACTAAGGAAGGGCTTCATTTTTGTTTTTCTTGTGTCTCTGTGTGAATTTCCATGTGGTATTGAGGGCAGGTATGCTGAATATTCATTTCAAAGTACATTATCTGTTCCAGATAGGGTGTAACAATGATGTCTTGATCAGCTGTCATCAAATACCTCATGGTACTTTTTTAGAGTTAGCACTCGGACCTCAGGGTCGTGACCACAGTCTACTGTAGATCGTCGTTCCTTACCGCTGGGAAGTTTTGACAGGTTTCTTAGGGGTCTGGAATTATTTCCATTCTAAACTGTCTACTATTATTAGACACTGTTCAGTACCTGCACGTCCTTTCATCTTTGCACTGATAATTGAACACAACAACAGAAACTCAGTATGGCTGGAAATGAGCAAAGACAAAGTTCTATTCCTGGTCCTAGGAATTTCTTCTCTTTCAGCTTTTAGTGCTTTAACACTGTACTGACTGTGATTGATGGGAGAAAGAGACCACGGCCAGCACTTGGTGGTCACTCATGGTTGGTTTTTTTTTTTTTTTTGTATGTGTGTGTCTCCTTGGACTTTGTTCCTAGGTCTTTGTGGAAATGATACTTTCCCCCCCCTACATTTTAGAGAAAAGAAAAGTATTCCAGATCTTTTCCAAATATTATCCTTGTGAGGAGATGGACTTGGCTCATAGGGTTCGAACCATAAATAATGATCCTGCTAGTTTAGGACATTTGAGCCACATGCACATCTACCCTTGAGCACAACAGACTCCTGCTCTCAGGGTGGGCCTGCGTTTGTTCTGCCTCTGTTTGTGTTTTTGCGCGTTGTGCTGTCCGTGCACACCTGAGCTCTTTGTGCTCATTTGAGCCTGTGTACAACTGTAGGAAATTCTCCGTATGTGTATTGTGTACAGTTACTATTAACTTTAACACCATGCAGAGGGTTATTTTTCCTAGAAAGGTCAATGGTTTAATATTACATGGCCTAGTTATCCTTGTCAGTATTTGTAAGTATCTGTCTAGTTTTAAGTTTCCTGACACACTCAAAAGTTGATAAAGGAACTCTTCAATTTCCTTGGTTGCTTAGTAGCAAACCATTGTCCTTGACACTTTTTCTGCTTTTCCAAGAGAGCAGGGTTAGGGAATATATTGAGACAGAGTTTTACTATGTCGTCCTCGGTAGAGTGCTGTGGCATCACAACTCACAGCAACCTCAAACTCTTGGGCTTAAGTGATTCTCTTGCCTCAGCCTCCTGAGTAGCTGGGACTACAAGTGCCCACCACAACACCTGGCTTTTTTTTTTATTCTTGTTGTTGTTTGGCAGGCTTGGGCCAGGTTGGAACCTACCAGCTCTGGGGTATGGCCAGTGCGCTAGCTGCTAAGCTCTGGGCAGCAAGCCAGGGTTAGGGAATATTTTACATTAATTTGTTATGTTCTGTTCTCAACATCTAGGTATATTGTTTATAGGCTGCGGGAATTTAGCAGAAAGAAAAATGATATCATCTATAAGGGTAAAGCTAATTCTTGTAATTTTGCAGGTAAGATCTTCCCTGTATCACATTTGTTCTTAAAAGTTAGAGTTTAATGACTTTTGACTCTGACAAAGCTTAGTCATAGATTGCATAGGTTGAACTGACTGTGGAAGGAAATAACTTGAACTTCTCTAAGGAAACAAAAGGAAGAATACTTTCAACATCCTATCTTCTACAGAGGTATTTGTATTACTTTACGTGACTGTATTTCTGTCCTGTATTTCCGTATCTCTGGTAAGTGCTAATCTCATCTGAAAATAAAGAAATCCCTTTCAAAAATTCACTAGTCATTTATGTGAGCCTTTTTGAAGGCTCAGATCAATGCAGGGTATTTTTTTTTTTTTAAAGCAAGCGTGAAACAAAATGTATTGACAAAGGGAGAGGTGGGTTTACAGATCAAGATCAAGATACAGGTGTATAGAGCAAGGCGCACTCAGCAGACAGCAAACGGGCGCACTCAGCAGACAGCAAACGGCCCCACTGTCCTGACAAGGAAAAGCGAAAGGAAATGTAGAGTGTTTTGAAAAAGAAATCTGTAACCAGAGTGACTGATACGCATCTAAGTTTCTTCCTCAGGACAATTCTGAGCTTATAAATTGAGTTTACAAGAAGCAGAACACCCACATAAATCATGGCCTACTAATGAAATAATTAGGTATACCGTTGTGTAAGAGGTTTATGTACTATACAAATTTTGTTTTCCATGGGAGGTGCTTAATGAAAAGAAGAAGCACTTCCCTTACTATCATAGTAAGCAGATATTTATTACATATAGGCCACTCTGATATGTACAGGGGACTTCAGGGGTACAGTCTGTGTCTCTGAAGGACAGAGGATCCAGTTAAGAAGGATCAAAGAATGCCAAGGAGAAAGCTAGTGATTCAAGAAAGCATAGCTGAGGTCCCCTGTAGGTATGGCAGATACCAGCTAAGAGAGCTCAGTTTTAAGAAGTCCTTTAGAAGTGGAGTTTCTGTTCTTAAAGAAATGTTAGTTCTACGAACTACAGAGATCAAGAGGAAGGACTTTCTCCACTGAGGTCACTGTGATCAGCGGAGTCTCACAGATACAACCTATGTGGTGTTTTCAGGGAACAGTAAGTATCATTTTGGCTGGAGCTAAATTTTTGTAAAAGGCTAAATTTGGAGATAAGGTCCAGCTCATGGGAGATGAGGTGAACTGTAGCCCTGACTTTGCTTGACTTGCAGGCCGGATATTTGCCCTGTATCCTGCAGACCGCGCCCCAGTGCAGACTTCCGTGAGGGAAGTCAGAAATGCACATGTGTCTGTGATAGGAGAACGGAAAGACGCAGAGGCATAGTCTAGCTAGCACATTGCCACAGATACTGCGGGCGTTCAGTAACGCAGGCCCACGTGAGGTTGGTGACAGTGGAGATGGAAAGAGATGAACTTGGGAAATATACTCCTAACAGAATTAACCCAACCCAGTGCCTGACTGGATTGGGAATATTGTTGGAAAGAGCAATAATCACTTCATTGGGAAACTCAGTGGAGCCATCTGTTGTAGTAGATAACCCCCCATATGCCATCAGTCTGCAGAACTGAACAGCAAAGTTAAGATGACTCGGAGAGTAGAATTTTGTCTTCTGTGGTCAGTGACCTGCCCCAGCTAGTCATGGCGCATTCTGCTCCCCCAGGATGACGGCCGTGTGGAAGCGAGGTTGTTGGGATCCTCAAACGTTGACAAGAGATAAGGACCATCTGAAGGAGCCCTTTCTTGTCATGTGTGTGGCTTTATCATTGTATAACCCATACGTTTGGGTTAAGATCTTTCTCCGTTTTCCTCTGCCTCACCGAGCAGCAAAGCATAAAGCTGCAACCAGCGGCCACCTTTTGATGAGTTGTATAGAACTGACCAAAAAAAATTACTCTATGTGGGCCTTGCACCTCTTTGTCCAAGTTCTTTTAAGCACTTACCATTGAGATGTTTCTTTTAGTAGTGCCATAAGTTGCCCAGGCATGATTTTCCAATAAAACATAAAGAAAACAAAGTTCTTTAAATTAGGTAATAAATTGGATTTTTGTCCATTTGGATAGGGGTAGGTCAAGGTTAGTACTTCGAATGCACTAGCCTAGAATAAGTAAGCAAAATTTTATACATAAATATCACTTACATGCCACTTACATTAAGTTTCTGCTGTGGATACAGATCCGGAGCTGCTTGCAGGATCTTATCCATATTCATTGGCCGACGTAAAAGCAAAATGGGATGGAAATCTTCATTGGAAAACACCCTGTATCTTGACATCTGGTGTCCAAACATGATGTCAATATTGATATTTTCTCCAGGGAGAGCAGATTTCGGATTGGTAAGCCAAAATGTTTAGAGATCAATCCCCTTTTCTACAGCATTCAAAATGCTGCTCTGCCTTGAACTGTTTTCTTAAAACGTAGAATATTTAAGTAGACGAGATGCTCCGAATGGCAATGAGAGATGATGTAGGTCAAAAGACAGGGGGTGAAAGGAGATTACCACCTTTCAGGAACCTGTATTCTTGGAAATACTTACATTTCTTTCTCTAGGTGAAAACAAAATACATCTTAAGCATTTTCCTGGGTCACACGTAAGTGATAAAACCCCTTGTTCGTTTTGTTACCACAGTGTAATGTGAATAGAGGTGAAGACAGGATTGGCTTAGATAAATCTCAGTTGCTTCTGTGCACCAACATTCATGCCGTTTTCAAGAGTAGGGCCTTACTGATTCTTTTTTATTGGATTACCAGCCTTTTAGTGATGTGTCCTCCAGATTTTTTTTTTTTTTTGAGAAAATGAACAATTGAATGAATGCGTAGATAAAGACCTAAATAGAAAGGGTTCTCTGAGGGCAGCATATCATTCAAACCAGCAAATTGGTGCTGTGGTGGTGGATTAATTTAAAATGTGTTAGGTAATAATGAGGGTTTACAATTAGAGCTGAGGCTGTGTTGTAGGCGCGTATCTCTAGTAAGTCATTTCATTCTAAAACAATGCTATGAATTAGGTGCTATTTTCAACCCATTTTGTGGATGAGAATATCGGGGAACAGAGGTACCAAGTAATTTAATCAAAATCACACAGCTGATAAGTTACAGAGCTGGGATTCAAACCCAGACATTGTCTTGTAAGCCCAGGCTGTTAAGAACTAGGCTATACTATTTGCTGCTACAGAATGCAGGGACCTTAAATTATATGAAAAATTCTTTCCTACATGTATTCAGATAGATTTAATATCAAAGGGATTAATTTTTACTTTTAAAACACTGAAAAGAACCATACGTGGAGAAACGTGTGCTGTGGATCTCACTGGCTCTGTGGATTTGGGGCTTCTCTGATCCACACTGAATGAGCATTTCTTTTTTCTTTTTCTTCCTTTTTTTTGGTTGCAGTTTTTGGCCGGGGCTGGGTTTGAACCTGCCACCTCCAGTATATGGGGCCAGCGCCCTACTCACTGAGACACAGGCACCACCCTTGAATGAGCATTTCAATTTAAAAACATCTCCAGATTTCCGCTGACGAGGTTTGGTGAGTTTGACTCACAGCGGGCCACCTGTATTGGGTGTATATACTCTGTGGATTGGTCAGTTATGAAGCCAGTTTCCCCAACATCTGTTAACTCTTCAACAAAAACAACCACAAACATTCTATATTGTGAAAAATGTGATCCGATTTTAATATTAACCTCAAAATATATGGTGGACAAGGCAGACATGGTTTGGGTGGTCTGTATGTTACTGATGGTCTTTTGGCTTCTTTGCCATTGCATGTATTTCAGAATATAGCAATACTTCTGGCTTAGCCTTAGTTACAGTTTTGCAGAAAACAAAATGTGAATGTCCTTAGCTGGAAAGCTCCTGTCGCTGCCATATGAACTGTTGCTCAAGCTTACTTAGTTGATAGCCATGGCAGGCAAGAGGCCTTAATTCCCATTTCTTTGAAGGGAGGAAGCACAGACAATGAAATAATGGGCTTTTGGATGACTTTGCTATCCACCATAGAATGAGGATGGCCACAGATATTTCTGATGGCACCTTTTCTTGTTTAGAAAGCCCTCTGGAAACATCATTTGACATTTTGTTTTGTATTTAATATTTTTAATAAATTTATGCTTATGAGAGAGTCTCTGCAATTTCTCTCATTTGCTCTCTTCCACATGTGTAAGATGGACATGTGCAAACACACGTACACATCCCAAACATCAGAACTGTATGATACTAGGAAGTCTTTGACTTATCGGATTTCCTCATGTTAGATACATTGTAAATGCATTAAACAAGGAAAAGAGGTAAGTACTCATGTGTTGGTGTGATTTTTTTTTTAATTATTCCTAATGGGATTTTTCGGGCTGAATGCCTAGCTAAATTAATTTCCACTCACTCATGAGCCTCAAACTCGATGACAGGGATTACAGAGTTCTACGGGATGTATTTGCCAGTAAATCATATGTCCCATAGAAACCACAGAGACCTGTGTCAATGACATGGCTGCTCTCAGAAGGCTTGGGTTTGGACCCCAGGCTACCCATCTTCCCTGAGTGCCTACATATATCTCTCTTTGGGAATTTCTAGTGAGCCAGTGTTTCAAGTTCATTGAATTTACAGTGATCACGCTCAGAACCTTAAACAAGGAAGGCAAAAAAAACAAATCCCACCAATTTTTAAGTTTTATGCTCTTCCCTGGATTTTCAAAGATGCTATAAAAATCAACTGAGAACATGTATACTAAATAGCAAAACGCTTGTGTATACATACATATATGGACCTGAATAGTTACATGCATATTACTTATTTACATATATGTAAATCAGGTGGGTACATGTGTAAGCTTTTAGCTGACCAAAATAGAACATGGTACCGAACCAGCCTAACGTTGTAGACTCAGTTTCTATCTAGCCTGTTTGTTAATTCTGTTCTTTATCTGCAGATTAAACCTCTCTTGGTCAAATATCATATAATGTTGCAGCAGGTTCACAAAGGCACAGTGAGTGAATCAGTGCAGCCCACCTCACTATTGGGAAAACAAGCAAACCTAGCAGAGCAGATCTGTGCATGGCCATTCGTTTGAGGCCAAGTTTAATTTTACTCTCAAATTCAATGTGATTTTGATATTACTATGTGAGTCTTGTTAAAATATGTAAATAGGGCATTTGCTAAACTGTCTTTATTTAGTGTTCTTTTAAGTGATCATAAAATTTTAATGACTATTATTACTGATACTCTAATAAGTACTTCAATGAATTTTTTTGATGGTTAAATATAATTTGTATGTTACTGTCGCATCTCAATATGGGGGTTTTAATATTGAAGCATTATTGTAAAATATTCATGCCATCAGCCTTCCATATTGCTGTACCATAGAATAAATGCATGTTGATTTGAACTTAAATCTTTCTGACATCCAATGGTTTGGGTATCACAAAACCTTATAATGCATTAGCCGTTCAGCTGAGGGAAAGTGACTTGCATTTTCAGAGTATTTATAAATTGATGTTAAAAGCCATTTTATTCTAGCCAAGGAGGCTCTTGCTTTACAGTCTAATTTTGGACATATATGTGGGTTACTTAAATAGAGAGATAACATTCATCTTTCAGAGCAACAAGTGCTAGGTGGGGTGAAGGCCAAGAGATTAGCATTCCTGTTATCAACACGCTATTGTTGGACTTAAGCCCCACAATATGTGATCATTGCTGAATGTTCAGATAATCTGGATTCCTTTGAATCCTGCTGTATGATACTTCCTCACTGTACATCCCCTACCCTCAACTTTGTGGGAGGGGGTTTGTTTGTTTGTTTTTTCTAGAGACAGACCAGTAATCAGTCAGAGATGTTTCGTCTTTTGCATCTGTGATTCGCTTGAGCCCAGACAAAGCAGCTTAGGGTACTGTGTTCACCTGGCTATCTCTGTAGACATTAGGCCCAGGAACAGGTTTTTAACAATATGACTGCTTGGGCTTTATGTTACACATCGTAAAACATTTTGTTTATGCTTTATAAATAGTGGCACCTATTTATAACCTCCTTTTAGTGGCATTCTCAAGTGGCCTTTGGCTTGGTTAACATCAGCCACTCACACACTTCTGAGGCTTGAGAAGTTCAATGTGAATGTGTGAGCTTAGCTGGCCCACCTAATGAAACGCTGGGAAACTGTTAGGGTAGGGGAAGTGGAGAGGTAATTAACATCACAGAACAAACATTGGGAACTTGAAAAGAAACAGATCGGATGAGTTTTGTATTATGAAAATGTCATCTGACAGACGCAGAACAGTAGTTTCATTTGAAAAGATCTCTACATACACTGAGAGTCTCATATTCCATTAAAGGAAGAAAAAGAAGAAAAAAAACCCGAGGTGACAGGAGATTCCTGTGGGGGAAGAAAAACTGTCTGTTGCATATCTCAGGGAATCTTTGGGGGACATTTATTCTCATCATGGAGGTAGAGGGAAGATTTTAAAGTTAATAATATTTCTGCCACCTTACTCTTGCCTCCCCTGTGCTTACGGGCAGAGGTGAGAACTGGCCCCACGTCCCTTGTGTCTAATAGAGAATCTACATCAAAAGGAGGAGGTGCTTTTAGAGATAATAGAGGAGTGAGGGAAGTGAGAGGAGACCAGCTCAGTGCTTTGTGGCCGCCTATAAAATCAGCAAAGGCCTTCACTGTAGCAGGAGCCAGACAGGACTCACAAAAAGTGGAAGTGTGTAACCTGTGAACAAAAGCGGGCTGGTTAGCAGCCTACGTGACTGTCCTTTGTCCCTGTAGATGAGATCTGACAAACTGTCCCAACTCGTGTGTGTTCATACAGTGTGGGGAAGCAGATATGGGGGGGGGCGGGGATCAGCCTTTCTTTGACTTGTCATCTGGTACTTTTTGACTTGGGAAACATTATTTTGAAGAGGACACGAGCCAAATACGCATTTTCCGCATCAGCGCACCTATCCCCTCAGCTGGTTTAAAGAGGAACATATTTCTTAAATTGATTCCCAGCCTCCTGGTGGCCTTTGACTGATAACAAAGTCTAATTGCATCCCCAGGTTAGGGAGACTTTGTGCTGGTGACATCCTGCACCTCTGTGGGGATACCGAGAGCCAGGACCCAGTGGACCATCTCCTGTGATCACCCATCTACAGCACCCACCTTAGTATACGCCTGACAAAATAGCGCTATTGGTCAAAGGTGGGAGAGCCTCCCTGTGGGGCACAGGTTGCCTTTTCCAGGCTATAGAAAGCAAATAGTGACCCGTATGATGTGATCAGACGGAGGTGGAAACCCTGGCTTCACTGGAGGCCAGTCTCAGGTTGTATGAACTATATTCTTTCCACATGTGGGTAGCGAAAGGGTGATGACAGGCATTAATGCTTGGAGAGGATAAAAGGGCCCATCCTGATAAGAGTAGATTAGTGTCTATCACAATACCACGTGCCAAAAAACGGCGGTGACTTGTTCATCCCTGCTGATGATTCTGAAGGCCCCAAGGACTGGGTTCTGCTCTGTAGCTGCTGCTGGGTCTCTGAAGCAAAGTCATTAACAGAGACGATACAGGGTGGCCATAAAGTTCATGTGCAGTTCAAACCTTTATGGGCACCCTGTACAACCTATGAGATGTTACTTTAAAATGTGTGTGAACAAGCCCAAAATTAGGAAGAAAAACCCAGGATGGGCTGAATAACCTGAGCATACCCACTTACGCAGATCACAGAAGGAGCTACATGGTATAAAGAAAAATATCTTATGCCTAAGAGTCTCAAAGTACAACCCTACTCTTTAGGAAAAAGTGCTCAAAGAGTCTAGATATACCTTTATTCCTTGTAAACAAAGTTATTTCAGAGTGATTTCCCTGAAGGTTGGGGGTGACCTGCCTAAAGGTTTATGGTCAACAAAAATCTTTGGGGAAAGCACTTGCATCACTTTGAAATAGAAAGTCAGTGCTAGTTCTGAAACGTGATGGGCTCGTAGCCCCCAAACAGGTCCGTGTGGAGCGGACGCATGAGAGGAACAACTCTCCCTGCCACTCCAGAAGTTAAAAATATTAGAAATTCTCTTCCATTGGTCTCTTGAATTTATTTTTGTCGATTCTGACTAAGCCAGCTGTAATAATCCAGCAGATTAGACAATTAAAATACCCCGAGAGGTCTGTTAATTCATCTGGGCCTTTGGTTCCAGTGTGCTTTTCTCAGTTATTTCCCATACTGGGTATGTTTAAACCTGGCAATAATGTCAACTTCAGTAAGTTAAGATGCTATGCTTCCCTCGCTGTTTATGCTCCGGTGCCTTATTAAATGCACCAGCTAAACAGAAAATGCAGTATAAATATGTTTCATGAGTCATTTAAGGATTCAGCCAAGAGACAGTGCAATTGACTTTTGAGTCCATTTTTAGAACCAACTCTTTCAAGACTCTTCTCAACAGGAATACTTCCCCCTGCGCTAGAACTGACAAGACTGTATGCATTACTTTATTTTGATACTGACATTTAAACAATAAAATAAAGCCATTTAAAACAAATAGTAGTGCTTTAAGTGTCTAGGCTGTCAAGATATCAAATTATATAACTTGGAAAAAATCAGAATTCATTGTTAATGGTATGCACTTAACACAAAGGGTCGCTGGAGTACTCACCAGATATATATTCAGCTACAATGTTGTAGCTAACAGGCTGTATTCCTTTAGATAGAATTGACTATATTCACTTAAATGGACTTGACTCTAGTACAATCACTGTATTCAAATGTCAAAAAAAAAAAAGAGAGAGAGAAAGAGGATGTCACAGAGGGTCACAAATTATGTTGGATTTTGACAGATTGTAGCCTTGCTTTACAAGAGCAGTAACATCTCATTTGTCACCGTTTGATCTGTAAGTGCGGGAATGGGAGCGGAAGGCCCTCCATCTCCGCCACAATTTAATCGCTCTGAGGCCGACAGTGGTGGTGGGAGCCACCTGCACAAGCACTGCGCTGCTGATCTGTTTTAATTTAATCGTCCGTCAGCTGGATGAAAGCATAAATTGTGTGTCTTTGATCTGCAAAATGGTGTGTTTTTGTAAAGCAGGGTGTGGAATCCGGGGAGAAGGGACTAAAGAGTTTAGTGCAGTCTGGAAAATGTAGGCCTACCAGGAGACCAAAGTTGCAAGCCAAGAAAGGACTCTCATGAAACTCATAACAAAACAGGCAAAACAGCGGAAGGAAACCTCTTCGTGTTAAAAGGTAACAGTGAAATGAAAGCTTTGTGCCTGATACTCTTCTCAGAAAACCAAAGCTGGTTCTCTTATTTATATCCATCATGTTTCAAGTAATTTTTTGCTATGGTTAGTGTTTGAATGTTTAAGGGAAGCAACAGAAGAGAACATATATGCTAAGGGAGATTTTTATACTGCCACTGTGAGCTGTCAGCGTTATTAATGTAATCCGAAGTTTTTAAAAGACAATGTGAACAATAAAATACTATCTTGTTAAAATTAATACAGGTAGAGAGGCACATATATTTTCATAAAAAATCAAAAAAAATGATGTAATGATTAAACACAATAAACTTCCTATCGTAGTAGTTATTACAAAGCTTTACGTGATCTCATAGATTAATATTTTAAGGTGGTTTCCCCAGCATTTTGTAGTGTATTTCCCAGAACAACAAATAATATAGTTTTGTAAATAAAAAGGTCAAAGGAGTAGGGCGCTGGCCCCATATGCCAGAGGTGGCGGGTTCAAATGCAGCCCCGGCCAAAAATAAAAACATTAAAAAAATAAATAAAAAGGAAAAGCTTCATAGCTCCTCTGCCAAAAGTAAATGGGGGTTATGACGAATTTTCAAGAACACATTCTGTGTTTGGTAGTTTTTTAAACTAATTTCTTCCTCAGTGATTAAAGTAGTTGTGCGAGGTGTCATCACTGTACGTAGAAAGACATTCATCATTATGAAAGTCTACAGTTACCATCATATTCTTATGAATCCGAGAAGCCTAAAATTAGAAGGATGCTACAAGTTTTTCTGCAGAGATTTTCTAGTATAAATTTTAACGTTGATGACCAAAAGATTTCCAAAAAAGAATCCATCTTAAGAAAAATCCCCAGTAGTAACCCAAAAATTTTCAAAAGACTTCCCCTAGTCCACAGAGAATCATTCCACAACTAAAGAAAAATTCCCCTGGAAATTGCTTTAAGATACCACAGAAGGCAGAAACAATTTACGGGTCACTTCTAAACGCTGAAGTGTCCTCTGGTACTGGCTCTGATAAAATGACCGGCAGAGGAGAAGGCCCCTGAAGGCAGCTGAATCATCTTGCCACGTATTAAGTTTGCTCTCCCCTTCCATAATTCCCAATAATGGCTTTTCTAAGCAGTATTTACATAGGAAACATGAAGGTGTCGCTGCCACTTCCATTTATTAAGTTACTCCACTGCTGCTGCAGGCCCAGAGGTAAACATCGCTGCACATTTAGGTTTGGAAGAACCTGGATTTTTATGATGGGATTGTGAGGAGTACAAAGTAAATTGTGGTTGTGACACTAAAGTAACTGTGCCTGGGATGGGAAGGCAGAATATGTGGATTCTTCCCACCTTGTGGGGCTAAGCTCTGTGGATACATTTGTGGTTAGGACACAAATACGTGGGTGGGAAAGAAAGAGGAAGGGAGGAGCTATGAAGAGTGTCCTTACAGGGAAGAGATGAAGGCCGGGGCAAGCCCCTGTGGGGGCCCTTCTCTGTAACCCCAGGTGATCTTCTAGTCCGCTTAAATTGCACCATATCCTAGAACTGAGGCAGTTCTTTTCTTGTCCTCCTCCTTCCTTCTTTCTTTCCTGTCTGAGCAAGAGTAGATCTTAAGAACATCAAGTTCATAGACTACTACCATCAGACACATCCTGGAATTCATCCTTTCCCTAATGACCTCCCTCTCTGCAGTCACTAAGCCTGGTAGATTCTACCTACAGAGCATCTTTTGAATCTGTCTCTTCTGACTCGCCCTTTCAGCCTGACTCTAACACAGATCACTGCCCCTCCTCACCTGGGGTACTGCAGTGATCTCCACTGGTCTGGGTGTCCTCAGTACTTTCTGCCCCCATCTGTCCTTCACACTACACAGGCGAAAGTCCACATTCCCCAGTGGTCACATAAGCAGCCACTCACCATTAGAGCCTCATTTATCTCCCCAGCCTTCTCTAGGCACCATATGCCTTAGCCACTTGCCTGCTCTTAGCTTGCTTTTAATGCCTCCGTGTTTCTGCTTCCTCATTCTCTGAAACCAGAATGGTGTTTTCACCCTCATCTTTCCCTTGAGAAGTTCAGCATGTCTAGAAGAAATCACTTCTGTTTTGTGAATCCATAGGCAGAATTAATTGTTTCTTGCTCCGTATTCCCAAAGGGTTTTTTACATACCTCTAGCATAGCACAAAATATATTACGGTGAGTTATTAAAGAGTCCCCCAGTGGATTCGAGGCCCTTGAGGGCAGGCAATAAGTTTTATTCTGTCTGACCTCCTCCCCTCCCTGCCCCTAAACCCAGCACAGTTTTGTGACCTGAGTTCACATGCCATCAATACTGATGATAAACTCATCGGCAGTAGACACTCCCAGAGACTTTCTTTGGAGGCTTGTTTGACTTTGTGTGTGTGTGTGTGTGTTTATTTTATATGTGTGTTATATTTGCTTTACCTTTATACACACTTTCATAAAAATTTTTTATCTAGTGAGTTTCTGCTGGGATCCGTGATACCGACTGAATTATTTCTTTAGGTTACTCTAAAAGAATCTGAGTGTTGATTTACATGGAAAGTAAACATAACGTACCATTTATACAGAGTACCAACTGGGTGCCAGACTCAGTCCTCTGTGAATTTTACAATGTTAGCTCTATTTATCAGAGACAGTGTGATAATAGTCGTAGATCCTGTTTGGCTATTTTGTGACGAGTGAACCACTGTGTGCTACTGTTTCTTCTGTTTCCTTTCCTTTTTCTTACAGGTTTGTTACAAGGAAGAAATGAATTAATTAGTATCAAAGACCAAAGACATTGCTTTGTACATAAGTGCTCCATATTGTTAACAAATAAGATGACTGACAGATAGATGGTGCTTACTATTCTTATGTCCTTCCAGGTGAGGGAGTTGAGGCTTGGAGGGTATTTGGGGGTGTCCTGCCCCATGTCACATAGCTGCTGGTAGATGACAGAAGTGTGGGGGAGGGGAGATCACATTCAGGCCTTTAGGGACTGACTTTTACCTATGCTGCCATGTTCCTCCCTCTCCACACTGATGATCAGAGGCTTAATATGATCTTATGGTGAAGCTAAGTCAGATGGAGAAGGAAAATGCTCTTCTAAATATTCTTTAAATGCCTTCAAGCCCTGAAGCTGTGTCAACTTAGTGTATTACAGAGATGGGGAAATAGGCAAGGGCACAGACAGTTCATGGGGCCATTGTAGGCCTGAACTTTCCTAAATTCATTGTTATCCGGCCAACACCAGAAATTCTGGTCTGGGGAATGCCGGCATCTTGAGGATCTTTTTGTAACCTGGAGCAAAAGAAAATCTATGCACTGAATTTCATTCAGTTACCTAGACTTTACTCTAAGGGCACTCTATGTTTTAAAAGATTACAAGTCTATTTTAATGACTTATATTTCTATTGCTTAAATGTGTGACCTCTAAATGGAAGGCACTCCTGCTATAGTACAGCTCCACTCCGTACCAAATACTGCATACGGAAATAAATGAGGGCTGGGCCCTTCTGTGACAGTGAACTTCACTTTCGTGGAGACTGATCACTCTTGAGAGGTGATAAATGCCAGTGGAAAGGTACAGTAAGCCGTCATATATTAAATATGGAAAAGTACTTTTAAATAATACTGAAATGTGTAAAATACAGGCTGACAGCCACCACTGAATAGAATTGTAGGTCAAAATTTTGTTTGACAGAATTAACTTCTAATGAAGATTTTGACAGGAAATGCCAGCATATATAACATATGTGTTAACTAATGGGTCAACAATAATGCTATTTTTATACTTATGTCTCCAAGTCTTTTTCGTGGCAGGTTATTTTAAGAAAAAAATAGACGAGTTTACGTCTAAAGTTTTCAGCTAAGATTATTTAGTGAATTGTGGAATATTCCATGTTATTGAATGTGATTTTAGTAGGTAGGGATCCTACTTTGCATTTTTTTCATAAAGCAGATATTGCTGAAATATAAAACCTGGATTATTACTTTTGTTATTTCTAGAAAGAAGTAGGAATGAGGGCGTACTAGGGACTGTACTCACTTGTGCATTAGGGTTCTGCTTCAGAAGCTATAGAAACAATGAAATGTGCCCTTTGGGGTAGCCAGAGATGGAATCCAATCCCAGATTCTGTTGGGACAGACACAGAGTAACTGTTGGCTTCTTTGAGGAAAGGCTTGTGTTCTCTTTGTTTGAGGAATTTTTAACGTGCCAGACATTGTACTACTGGCCTTTAAGTATATAATCATAAAGAAAAGCTGGTCTGATCCATATTCCAGAAAAGCTTATAATCTAATATGTAAGGCTGCCACAAATCAAATAATCTCATGAGTAACTGTAGAAGAAACATAACCAGGAAAGTGCTGCCTAGCAGAGGCCCATGGTGCCAATGAAGGAAGTGTAACAAATTAACAAGCACAGCTCTTATGAACGTCTACAAAGGTAACAAACTAGATTTGTTAGAAAGAGGTAACTTTCATTAGAGATAGAGTGTAAAGAGAAGGTGAAACAAAATTTAAAACCAGTAACTAGAGAAGATATTCATTTGCTCGAGACTCCTTTGAGCAGTATGGAAGACATGAATGTCATTTATTTATGTCTTTCAGAAGATACAGTCCCTTCTCTTTTTTTTTTTCATTTTAGAGGTGGAGGTATTCTGTGGGCTACAGGAGGTTGTGAAGCTGTTTTTGTAACACGATGCAATGTGATTGCTTCATTTGATTTTAATAATATGCTTGGTGATTTCTGCCTATTTTAAATGAGGTCAGAGCCCCTCAAACCGTCCAGCTGGGGAACTATGTAACTGTGCCTCTGGTCGGAAAGACTGGTTAAGCCGAAGGTGGCCACTTATCAGTACAGCAGAGCCAAAAATAGAACACTGGCTTCTGAATTCCGTGTCTGGCACTAGAATATCCCACGCATTCCATGCACAAGGGCCTGGTGATGTTGTCCAGCTCTATTACCTCTGTGAATTGGACACCAGAAGCGCCAGGGAGGATTAGGTTATAATTTAGTGAATCTGTGATTCCCTGAGAAGGTCTTAGAATGTCTAAAGATATCTTCCTTTTCTCTCTTGACACTTAGAGGAAATTTACTTCATGATCTCCTCAGAAAGAAGACAGAAATGAATTTATGACCTGAATGCCTATATTAAATATTTGCCCTAAAAGCAGCGGGTCTGGGGTAACTATGCATATATGAAATATGCATTCTTTCAGGGGAACATTTCAGAATGTGCAGTCGGGACAAAAGCAATAAAGGAAGATCATATTTAAGTTGATAAAAGATGCAAACATGGCTTTATTGGGTTTCTAAATTCAAATTAAAAGAATAAATATTTCATCAGGGATACTAATTAAAGATTGGTCAAAGATTTGTCTGTGTCTCATACAGCAAATACCAATCAGAACTGATTAAGAGAAGTAACATTTATTGGACTACTCAGTTAGAGGAAGAAATGATTACGGTGAAGTCCGTTTTACTGAGTAATGGTTATCTGATTATAACTTGATTTTCAAATGACATTAGTATTCCTTGATATCATGCCACCCTATTCTTTCAAAAGAGTACAATTGTGATCTGGAGAGAATAATGCATTGGGATGTTTAATTATAGGAATTTAATTAGTGGTTTGTATGATTACATGTGTCTTTGGTATTTTCATTTGGTACCACCCTGGATTCTTAAAAATGTCACTCCAAAAATGAACTTCCAGGACTGTGATATTCAGACACTTACCACTTGATCATCATAGTCACATGTTTCTTTTCCATTTTAAGTATTTCTACCTCTCATGAGGGATGCAAAATTCTAATAAGACAGTTTGTGTTCTCAATAAAAATAGTAATGAGAAAATAGAGGAGAAAGGAGGATGCGCTGTGAAGGTCATGGGGTCACCGTCCAGGGTCGTCTGGCCTAGCAGGTTAGAGTCGGTCTGTGTAAGTAAGGTCCAGGGATTGATATTCCAGAAGCAGGTGTGAGAGTGGATGGAAAGATGTCACAGTGTCTTGCCACATCATTTTTCCATCCTGTTTCATTCTTTAGATCTTTAAGCATGTATATTGCCGTACACTCTGCCCACCTTTCCTGAACATCGTGCTTGCTCTGGATTTCATTTACTTTCATTTTGGAAGTTAGTCTAGTACGGAAGTATTCATGCTTGTCTACCTGGTAGATACAAACAAGTACCAGAAAGGTCATCCTGGCCAAGCTGTGCTGATGTCAGCCTCGATGGTCAGTTTTCTCAACATCCAGCGCCACTCACTTTACCCCAAGGCCAGGGTCATGGGGTATGGAACCTGTGGTCAGCACTCAGATGGCACTATCTCTCTCCCCTTAGAAGTGTGAATGTGATGGGAATAGACAAGAGATTTCTTTTATACTTTCTAAGCAATATGCTTTCATGAATGTTGACTTTTATTTACAGTTTTCTAAGGATCACAAAACCATGATGGATTCTGTTGCTATTATGTAACAAGAGAGGCTCTGTGAACAGCCTCCTTGAGAAATTCCCCCGGAAGGAGTACAGATGAATCTGTGGGCTTATCTAACGATAAATTATCTTCCTCTGTGAACCAGATGGAAAGTACTAGACCAGTGGTGGGGACAGCCAACCTATCTTTTTTGTCTATTGCACAGAGGAGTTTTCTTGGGCCACACATTAAATACACAAACACTAAAGAAAGGTAATTAGAGGAAAAGAAAAAAAGACCCGTGCATACTTTTTATGATATCCTGAGACCATGGATAAGCAAAAATGTCCTCACAAAATCAGCATATGGCCAGCAGGCCACAGGTTGGACACCCCTGGTGGAGCAGAGTGACATCTCCCCCCTCCACAGTTGGGCTGCCCAGCTATGCAGACACTTGTCTACTTGAAGCTGTTTTTGCTGGCAAATGTCTGAAACAATGAAGAGTTAAAATAATTCTCAACCTGACCTATGCATGCTGCTCCCACACTGTCTCGCTGTATGTATGTGTTACATACCAGGTACATTAAAATTCACATTTAAATTTCAAATGAGTTAAATACACCATTGCTTTCAAATAAGTGACTGATTTTTGTTCCTCTCATGTTATATTAATATTAATATTATGGAATCTTCTGTACCCTGGCGTTCCTTTCTGACTATCTGATAATTGGGTTGTGGGGGGAGGGCTGAGGGTCATCTTGTTTAGCTTATCTCTGCAAGAGGAAGAGTGGCCAATAATAAGGGAAAGTAGCAATAAAATGGTAACAAAAAATTGAAAAGAAGATTTAATCTCTGGCCAATTTGAAACATATCCCGGAGAATCCATAGAGAAAAAGATAAAGTGTGACTATGAGTAAGTTAACTAAACACATTACACTGTGTGAGAGCAAATGGAGTTAGTCCATTGTACATGTTTAATTTCCTATTAGTCTCTGGCGTTTACTACCACGTCTGAGTTGGGGCATCTGTAAATTCAGTTAAATACAGTGCATTGTCTAAACATATCACAGCTCCAATCAGTCACCCCAGCTGCTGATAAGAAGTCTCTTGTATTATTGAATCTACAATGGGGAGGCTCTGCAGGCACCAAGATAACAGCTAGGTATTTCACTTTTAAGTGTAGGGGGAGAAAAGGAAGCTCGCTGCTGCTTGCTGTTACAGCTCTGACATTTATTACTGCGCTCCGATTTGCTTTATACTGGTGATGCGATTTGGGTTTTGGATGTATTATATCTTTCTTTAGTTTTAACTTAAAACTCGGTGCATCTAAGGGAAGGTGAACAGGGGCAGCAAAGTATTACAAATAAACCAAAAAATCAGCTTTCTGGTTATGATGAAGCGAGAGAACAGCTTCTTTAGGAGGTACTTTTTTCTTTTTGTAAATGTAAGCTCTCTTCTTTACTGACTTTTGTTTGTCTTCCAGGTTGGGCGCGTAGGGATGAAACCCAGTCTTCTGCTCACTTTTCTCTTTCATAGTTTCATTCAATTGTTTTATTAGAGTTCCTTTAATGATTGATTCTCAAAAAGGAAATCATGGGCGGCCCCTGTGGCTCAAAGGAGTAGGGCGCCGGCCCCATATGCTGGAGGTGGCGGGTTCAAACCCAGCCCTGGC
>CAUYTI010102853.1:0-12202 GCA_963575145.1 Galago senegalensis
GCATAAAATAAATCTTTATTTTAAAATAACTTTTTAAAGAATTTTTCTATATATAACCCTTTTGTTTTTTTGTGCTTTTTTTTTTTTTTTTTTTTTTTTTTAGAGACAGAGTCTCACTTTGTTGCCCTTATTTGAGTGCCATGAAGTCACAGCTCACAGCAACCTCTGGGCTTAGGTGATTCTCTTGCCTCAGCCTCCCAATTAGCTGGGACTACAGGTGTTCGCCACGACACCCGGCTATTTTTTTGTTGCAGTTTAGCCGGGGCTGGGTTTGAACCCATCCCCCTGGGTATATGGAGCTGGCCCCCGACTCACTGAGCAACAGTGCCGCCCGTTATTGAGTTCAAATTTTATTTCATGATGGACGGAGAAGATGCGTGGAATAATTTTTATTCTTTCCAATTCACTGAGTTTACAATTATGACCTAAGATGTGATCAATTTTTGAATATGTTCCATGGACTTAAGAGTAAAATGTGTATTCAGTTTTGTTAGGATGAAATGTTCTTTTAGCTCCCAAATTTGAATAGTTAAAATTAAATCTAAAATTTATTTGCTAAACTTCTTTTTGGAGGATCTTTCCAGCACTACCAAAGGAATGTTGAAATCTACAACTTTGATGGAGCTGAGAGATATCATTTTGCCTATGCTGGTTAGAGTCTCTTTTATAATTTGGGGTGCATTCTTGTTGGGTGCATAGATATTGATAATTAAGATTTCATAATATTAAGTATTGTCCTTAATAAATGTAAAGTGACCATCTTTAACTTTCATTGCTTTTGTTGGTTAAAAGCTATTGTATCTACAAATAAAATTACAACACCTTCTTGTTTCTCTTTTCAATAGCCTGGAATACAGATGACCATCTCTTCACCCTGAGTCTGTATTTGTCTTTTAAGGTAAGATGAGATACTTTTATACATAAGATGTCTGGTCTGAGTTTCTGTATCCAATCAGCCAATCTGTGCCTTTTTAGAGGACAATTTAAGCCATTCACATTGATCGAAATTATTTATAAGCCTGGTAGGATTTTGGACATAGAGTTGCTTGAATGTCCAGTACAAATTTTTAATCTTTTCACCACTGTGGAAGATGGAATGTGATCAAATGTTTCTTAGTTGGTTTACTTTTGTAGGGGAGGATTACACAGGTCATTATGGAGTATAGGTATGAGAATTTCCTGGACAGCTTTTTTATATATGGCAAATTTCTTCAATATGTGAATGTCACTAAACTATTTAATTTCTCCATTATAGATAAAACTCAGTTTAGCAGGATACAGGATCCTGGGTTGAAGTTATTTTGTTTTAGGAGAGTAAAAGTTGATGACTATCCTCTTCTAGCCTGAAAGTTTTCAGCTGAGAGATCTGCAGTCATCCTAATACTCTTCCCCTTGTAGGTTATAGTTTTCTTACGTCTGACTGCTTTCAGAATTTTCTCTTTCATATTAACTTTAGTAAAGTTAATTATGATGTGCCTGGGGGATGTCCTGTTTAGGTTGAATTGTGCTGGAGTTCTGAAACTATCTACTATCTGAATTTCAGAATCTCTTGGCATGTCTGGAAAGTTCTCTTTCATAATTTTGTGAAGAGCCTCTGTATTTTGTGAAGCAACTTCATTGCCTTTAGGGATTACTATAAGACAAATATTAGTTTTCTTTGAGTTATCCAAGAGATCTTTGAGAGTATGATCCATTTTTAGTCACCATTTCTTTTGGTCTTTGCGCTGCTGGGTTTCTTCAAAAGCTTTGTCTTCAATTTCAGATATCCTTTCTTCTGGGTATTGTACTCTGTTACAAAGGGATTCCACGGTATCTTTCAGAGCCTTTAGAGCTGCAACCTCTTGCCTCAGTGTTTCAAAGTCTTTGGTCATTTTCTCTTTGAAATCATCGAATTCTTGAGACATCTTTTGAATGATTTCTTGAGATATCTTTTGAATAATTCCTTGAAATTCTAATTGCCTCTTTTCTTTCATTATGTAAATCTCATTTGCTATCCAAATTCTGAACTCAATTTCTGACATTTCAACCATTTGCTTGTGGATGGGATCTTCAAATGCTTCTGCACCATCCTTCTTTTGGGGGATTTGATCTACTCTGGTTTTTCTGGTCACCAGAGTTTTTCCACTGATTCATCCCTATTTTGGGTTTGCACCATTTGGAAACTATTCCCAAACCCTTCAGCCTGTGGCTGCCACTGGTGAAGACCCAAGTGGCAGGGGCTGGAGGGGGATGCCCTGGTCAAACATTTTTCAGGGTGCCTCGCTCAGGTGCCCAGGGCATTGTGGCCAAGTGACAGCTGCTGTAGGGGGATGCATGGGTCGAGCAGTCTTCAGGGAGCCCATCTTGGGTGCCCAGGGCTCTGTGGCTGAGCATGGCAGCCTAAGGATATGCACTCATCAAACAGTCCTCGGTGCATCTAGTGCAGGTCAAATGGTCCTTGGGGATAGTTCGGGTGCCCCAGGTATGGTGGCCTAGCAGCAGAAGCTGCAGGGGGACACACTAGTCAAACAATTCTCAGGGTGCTCCACTTCCAGGGGACGTGTGGGTCAAACAGTGCTGGGAGCACCCCCTCAAGTTCCCTAGGGCAGCTGCCAATTAGCAGCAGCCAAGCAGGTCAGCAGTTCTGGTTGCACCCTGCTCTGTTACTCAGGGATGGTGACTGTGCAGGGCAAACAGTCTTAGGGGTGTCCCACTTGGGAATCTGGGGGCTATGGCCAAGTGGCAGCAGTCCTGCAGGTTGAATAGTCCTCTGCCTCTTGGGTGCCTGGAAGTAGCCAGGGGGCAACTGGTGAGCCGGATGTGTGCCACTTAAAGAGTCCTGGGGTGCCCCAATCAGGTGTCTAGGAAGCAGCGGCCAAGCAGTGGTAGCTGCAGGGGACACACAGGGTGAATAGTCACACAGGTTTAATATTCCTTGGAGCGCCCAGCTCAGGTGCTCAGGGGGCTGCAGCCAAGCAGTGGTAGCCTAGAGGGAGCAGCAGCTGCTGCAGAGGGATGCACTGGTCAAACAGTCCTCAGGGCGTTTCCCTTGGGTGCCTGGGGAGCAGTGGGCCAGTGGCAGCAGTTGTAGGCAATGTGTGGTGGAACAGTGCTGGGAGCGCTCCTCTCAGGTTCCCTGTGGCGGATGTTAATCAGCAGCAGCTGCAAAGGTGAAACTGTCCTGTGCATTCCCTGTTCAGGTGCCCAGGGGCGGTGACTGAGCGAGTCAGTCTTAAGGGTGCCCCCCTCAGGTGTTTGGGGGCAGTGGCCAAGCAGCGGCAGCTGAGTGGGTCAAACAATCCTCTGCCACTCAGGTGCCAGGGGGCAGCTGCAAAGTAGTAGCTGTGTTGGGGTTGCATGGTTCGAACAGTCCTGGGGCGCCCCACTCATGTGCCCAGAGGTCTGCGGCCAAGTGGCGGTAGCCTAGGGTGACACACATTTCAAGCAGTCCTCTGTGTGCCTGACTCAGGTTACTGGGGTTGGTGGCTGAGTAATAGCAGCTACACAGAGGATGCGTGGGTCAAACAGTCCTGTGTGCGCATGGCTTGAGTGCCAGAAGCAGCAGCTATGCAACTGGCACCCTTCCACTTGGACAGTCTTCTGCCACTGGGGTGCCCAAGGCAACCATAAAGTGTCAGCTCTGTGGAGGAAACTTGGATCAAAGAGTCTTGGGGTGCCCTCAAAGGATGCCCAGAGGGATGTGGCCAAGTGGTGGCAGCCTAGGGGGGCGTCTGATTGGAGTAGTTCTATTCATTCTTGCTGGAGTGAGCAGGATTTTTAGCCAAACAGTCACGGCTATGCAGGGGACACAGGGGTAAAACTGTCCTGGATGCGCCTTGCTAAGGGGCCCTGGAGTGGCTGCCAAGTGGCAGCAGCTGCAGCTCAAACAGTCCTCAGTGTGCCCCAATTGGGTGACCAGGGCAGCAGTCAAGTAACAGCAGCTGTGTGGGTAGAACAGTCCTCCATCACTCTGGTGCCAATGAGCGGCTGGGAAGTGGTAGCTTTTTGGGACTTTGGGTGGGGGTAGGCGGGTCAAATAGTCCTGGGGCTCTCTGCTTGTGTGCTCAGGAGGTTGCAGCCAAATGGCGGTTGAACCCAATGGAGGTCCTAGTGGGACTACAGGTTAAATAATCCTCAGTGATTCCCACTGGGATGCCCAGGAGCAATGGCTGAGTGGCAGCCAGGTAGAAGAAACACTCAGCTCCAGCAGTTCTCTGGCTGCAGGGCTGGGACAGGGTGCTTGGTCCCGTTGGTGAGGGGATGCTACTCTTAGGCCTACTCTCACTGTCTCTGCAGGCAAGGGGGAAAGGGTAGACTGGGAATTCAGAATGGTTGTGCAGCATTAGTTTGATTTTTCTGCCTACCTAGAGGGTGTTTAGAGTCTCAACAGGGTTCATCTAGAGGAGTAGACCCCTCTTTCTGTAGCTCTCACATGTGGGGTGAGACAATAAGTCCTCAGTTCACTTCTAGACGGTAGGAAACTCACAGAAGCAGACAAAGAGAAAAAAAAAAACACACCTTTTTAGGGGGCAGGGTCAGATAGCCTTCCTTTGGGATGTATTATGTACCAGTAGGTTGCTTCCTAGGAGATGTAACCTCCCTCAGCAGAGATGTCCTGCAGATTTCTTTCTTCTCTCTTAGCTGGGCTTCTAGTCTTCAACTTTGTTGGTTTTTTTCTGGACTTTATCCTTCCCTCTGGATGGGAACATGTGTAGGAAGCTGTTACCTGTCCGCCATCTTGCTCCTACCCCCACTAATTTTCCAAAGTTAGTTCTAACTTCAAAAGATACAAACTTTGAAACCTTGAGACAGCTTCAAAAGGGAGTATTTCTAGAGACTAGAGACTACCATGTGGGGAGTAAAACCTTGAAGTTATACTGTGCACTCATTGTATTACAGAAAACAGGTTTATGGCTTCTGTTTCTAGGCAACCTGGAAGCCTATGTAGTTTTTCGATAAGCGAGTTCTTCACCTATCAACCCCTAGGTTGTGTCTCTGCAGAACGGTTTTTAATTTTTCTTTGAAGGTTTAAAAGTCACATGGCTAGAGTCACTTAAGATGGGTTTTTAAGCCCTAATCCCCAGGCCCTGTTCCATGCTGGCTAGGGATACTGGGTCATTGACAGAGTTGCTTTCCACCGAACTCTGTCCACCCCTTCTGGAGCTTAAAATGACCACATAGTTTGTGGGGTTCTACCCCACATAAGAGGTACACTACTTAATACAGCACCTCACCATATTTCAAGAAGGAACTTTCCATGAGACACTGAACACCCAAAACAAGCCTATTCTAGACAGGAAAGTAAAACATAATGAACAGTATAATTGGGAATTGTGTAATGTAACATTTAAATCTGTGAAATCATTGTCCAATCATTGGGCTTGATTTTTTGTTCTCTAACATCCAAGGGCAAAACTTGGGAGAAACAACTGTCTTATATTTGACTACAAATCTATGACTTCTAAAGTAAAGAATGGATTGCTGTATCCCTTGGCCATGTTTAGAAAAACAATTTAGGAAGCATGACTTAAGCATGGAGAAAGAACCCCAAACTTTGTAACCGTTGGAACCTAAAAGCAATCCCAGACAGCAACTATGCATGCTTAGCAGGAATAAGATTATACATAAAAATGGTAACTCAGAGCAACACCCATTGTGATGTCATACTTGGAGACATGTAGTGCCTTCATCCAGGAATGTCGTGGGATACAGACTTCTGGTTAAGATACTCAGTGGAATTTTCTACATGCTTCAACTGGAGTCATACAAGTGTTTGATTCAGGACATCTCTTAGCTCTGTATTCACAGACAGAGAAGTGATCTCCCATTTGTGTCTTATTGATTACATAAATGGCTGAGATTCTAGTCACCACTAGGTTGACACAGAAGTTGAGATTTTCTATAGCAGTGATACTCAAGCTTCATTCTAGATGTTAAAACTGCCAAGAGACACTGAATTTGGATACTTCTTTTTTGAGACAGAGTTTCATTTTATCATTCTCAGTAGAGTGGTCTGCCATCACAGCTCACAGAAAATTCCATCACTTGGGCTCAGACGAATTCTATCCAACCTTTCAAGAGGTACTAGTAACTATATAATACAATTTTTTTCAAAGCAGAGACAAAGAAGAAATTCTTTTCAACACATTCTATGAAGCTAATATCGCACTGATATCTAAACCAGGAAAGGATCGAAAAAGAAAGAAAATTATATACCAATGTTATTAATGAATTTTGATGCAAAAATATTCAATAATATCTTAGCAAAGAGAAATCATCAACACATCAAAAAAATTATACAACATGATTAAGTTGGTTTTATTCCAGGGTTACATTTTTAGTTCAACATACACAAATCTAGAAATATAATACATAACATAAATTAAAAAAAAACAAAGAACACATGTAATTCCCTCAATTGACACAGAAAAAGCCTTTGATATATCCAGCATCACTTCTTCATTATAATTCTTAAGAAAATAGGCATAGAAGGAACATTTCTTAAACTGATAGAGGCCATTTACAGCAAACCCACAGCCAATATCATATTGAATGGTGTAAAATTGAAAATGTTTCCACTCAAATAAGGAACAAGGTAAGGATGCCCACTGTCTCCACCGTTATTTACCATAGTACTGGAAGTCTGAGCTATCACAATTAGGCAAGATAAGGGAATAAAGATTATCTAAACATGGTCAGAGGAGATCAAACTCTCACTCTTCACTGAAGATATGATCCAATAACTGAAAAATCCGAAGGATTCAACATTAAAACTCTTAGAAGATATCAAGAAACACAGCAACAT
Source organism: Galago senegalensis (assembly GCA_963575145.1). Lineage (NCBI taxonomy): Eukaryota > Metazoa > Chordata > Mammalia > Primates > Galagidae > Galago > Galago senegalensis. The sequence goes on from CAUYTI010102853.1 coordinate 6,785, forward strand.
CTCATTATTCAGCATCAATAATTACTAGTCAGTACCTTTTATATACACCAACAGTACTTAAGCTTAAAAAACAATGAAGGACCCTATTTACAATAGTGTCAAAAAGATGAAATATCTGGGAATTTACCTTAAAAAGGATATGAAAGAACTCTATGAAGAGAATATGAAACTGAGAAAAGAAATAACTAAATATGCTAACAAATGGAAAAACATACTCTACTCATGACAGGGTAGAATCAATATGGTTAAAATGTCCATACCATCCAAAGCAATCTACAGATTTAATTCAATCCTTATGAAAGCGTCATTGTCATGCTTTAAAGATCTTTAAAAAAGTACGTTATTCTATGTAGAATAAACAAAAAACCTCAAATTGCAAATACATTACACAGAAATAAAAAAAAAAATCATGAGGCATCACATTACCAGACTTAAGAATATACTATAAATCTATTGTGATCAAAAGAGAATGTTACTGGCCCAAAACCAAGCAACAGATTTATAGAACAGAATAGAAAACCAAGTGATGATCTTTGCTGCTTATTGTCATTTGATCTTCTACAAGCCTATCAAAAATATTCAAAGGGGGAAAGACTCCTTATTTAACAAATAGTGACAAAGAACTGGTTGGTGACCTGTAGAAGACTGAAAATGTACCTCCATCTTTTATTAACAAAAATTGATTATCACTGGATAAAATACTTAAATTTATGACATAAAGTATAAAAATACTGGAAGAGAATTCTGGGAAAACACTTGAAGAAATTTTCCTGGGAGGATATTTTATAAGAAAGACACCCCTGGGGGATTTTGGGAAGATGGCTGACTGGTAGCAACCCTGGTCAGAGGCTCCTGAGCAAAGGAAGAAAAACTGGTTGGAATCAGAATCTATGAAGCCAATGACGGGGAGCTGAGCCCAGAAAGAAGTTTGGCAAGCTATAAATCCAAGGAAGATCATTTAAGAACATAAAATACAGGTACAAATCAGGCCCCAGAACTGCTTACTAGAGCCGACCCTCTCCCGTGGATGGCGGGCTGCCGCAGAGAAGCCCCCTGCACCGGGCAGGCACAGAAGTACTTGCTAGCTTTGCGCACCCCTACTGGTGGCGGCGGACGAATCCCCCAATCCAGGAGGGCCCAGTATTGCTTGCTAGAGTCACGTGCACACTGCAGCAGGCAGTGGAGTAGTCTAGTGCTCTTGGCGGGCAAAGAACTGTTTATTAGAACCATATGTGTCCCACAGATGGAGGTGGAGGACCTCCCAACTCCAGCTCCCAGACTGAGTGGGAATAGATAGGCTTGCTAGTGCCGCACATGTACAACAGGCCACGGTGAAGGAGTCCTCCACCCCTCCAGCTACTCTGGTGGGGCCAAAATAAGACTGATCTGATCACTTGCTGTACCCTACAATCCTGTTGCCATTCCCTCACCCCCCAACTGCTCCAGGGTGCTGAGCAAGGACTGACCCGGCTACTGCCAGTCTCCTGTCTACTGTTTGCCCCAGTAGGCTAAACAAGGTCTAATCCAGCCACGCACCCTTCCTTGCAGCTGCTGCTGTTCAACTGCACTCCAGTTGCACTAGCAACCGAAAACTGGGAGTAGAAAACAGACACGCTCTGCCTCTCTCTCTCTGGGCAAACAGAAGAATCCACTAACTGAATAGTTCAGAAAAGGCCTCCAACAAGGTAAATAAAGAATGGGGCGGAATCAGCAGAAAAACTCTGGCAACTTGAATAAACAGAAGAGATCAACTCCCCAAGGAAAAATGGGGCAGACATAATTGAAGACCCCATCCACAAGCAAATGGCTGAAATGTCAGAAATCGAGTTCAGAGGTTGGATAGCAAATAAGATTAACAGAACGGAAGAAAGGAAGGAAGAAGAAGTTAAAGAAATGATTAAAAAGAGCTCTCAAGAAGTTATTCAGAACATTTTTCAAGAAATTAGCCAAAATATATCTCGAGAAGTCATTAAAAAGATGTTTGAAGAACTCAACAATTTCAAAAATAAAATGATCAAAGATTTAGAAATACTGAGACAAGAGATTGCAACCCTCAAGGATCTGAAAGACACAGTGGAATCCCTCCATAACAGAGTGGAACACGCAGAAGAAAGGATCTCTGATTCTGAAGACAAAGCTTTTGAAGAATCCCAGGAATGCAAAGATCAAAAGAAATGGAGAGTAAAAATGGAGAGCTCTCACACTCAGAGAGCTCTCAGATAATTCGAGGAAAACTAATATTCGCCTTATAGGAATCCCTGAAAGTGATGAAGATGCCTCACAAAACACTGAGGCTCTTCTTTATGAAATTATGAAAGAGAACTTTCCAGGCATTCTGAGAGATCCTGAAATTCAGATAGCAGATAGTTTCAGAACCCCAGCATGACTCAACCTAAACAAGACATCCCCCAGACATATCATAATTAACTTCACCAAAGTTAAGATGAAAGAGAAAATTCTGAAAGCAGTCAGATGTAAAAAAACCATTACCTACAAGGGGGAGAGGATTAGGATGACTGCAGATCTCTTGGCTGAAACTTTTCAGGCCAGAAGAGGATGGTCATTGACTTTTAATGTCCTAAAACAAAATAACTTTCAACCCAGGATCCTATATCCAGCTAAACTGAGTTTCATCTATGATGGAGAAATTAAATATTTTAACAACATTCACATGTTGAAGAAATTTGTCATAACAAAACCAGCTCTTCAGGAAATTCTCAAAACTATCCTCCATAATGACCAGTGCAATCATCCACCACAATCTCACTCAGAAACTTTTGATCAAATTCCAACTTACACAATGGCAAAAGTATTAAAAATATCTACTGGACGTTCGAGCAATTCGATGTCCAAAACTTTACCAGGCTTATCAATAATTTCTATCAATGTGAATGGCTTAAATTGTCCTCTAAAGAGACACAGATTGGCAGATTGGATACAGAAACTCAGACCAGACATCTGTTGTATACAGGAATCTCACCTTACCTTAAAAGACAAATATAGACTCAGAGTTAAAAGATGGTCATCTATATTAGAGGCTATTGGAAAGGAGAAAAAATCAGGTGTTGCGATTTTATTCACAGATACAATAGGATTTAAACCAACAAAAGTAACCAAGGATAAAGAGGGCCACTTTATATTGGTTAAGGGCAATACACTATATGATGAGATCTCAATAATCAATATCTATGCACCCAACCAGAATGCACCTCAATTTATAAAAGACACTCAAATTGGAATGAGCAACTTGATCTGTCCAAGCTCCATCATAGTCGGAGATTGCAACACTCCTTTGGCAGTGCAGGAAAGATCCTCCAAAAAGAAGTTGAGCAAAGAAATCTTAGATTTAAATTTAACTATCCAACTTTTGGACCTTACAGAAATCTACAGAACTTTTTATCCCATCAAAAGTGACTACACATTTTTCTCATCAGTACATGGAACATACTCCAAAATTGATCACATCTTAGTTCATAAGTCTCACCTCAGTAAATTTAAAAGAATATAAATTATTCCATGTATCTTCTCAGACCATCATGGAATAAAAGTTGAACTCAGTAACAACAGGAATTTGCAGTCTCGTACAAAATCATGGAAGCTAAATAACCTTACACTGAATGATAGATGGGTCAAAGATAAGATCAAGAAGGAAATCACCAAATTTTTAGAACATAATGATAATAAAGATACGAGTTATCAGAACCTCTGTGATACCACAAAGGCAGTCCTAAGAGGGAAATTTATAGCATTACAAGCCTTCCCCAAGAGAACAGAAAGAGAGGAAGTCAACAACTTAATGCGACATCTTAAGCAACTTAAAAAGGAAGAATATTCCAATCCTGAACGCAGCAGAAGAAAAGAAATAACCAAAATTAGAGCAGAATTCAATGAAATTGAAACTAAAAGGATTGTAGAAAAGATCAGTAAATGAAAAAGTTGGTTCTTTGAAAAGGTCAATAAAATTGATAAACCTTTGGCCAGTCTAACCAAGAAAAAAAGAGTAAAATATCTAATCTCATCAATCAGAAATGATAAAGGTCTGTTATTTATTAGAAATAACAACAGACCCCTTAGAAATTCAAAAAATTCTTAATGAATATTACAAATAAACTTTATTCCCAGAAATATGAAAATCTGAAGGATATTGACCAATACTTGGAAGCACGCCACCTCCCAAGACTCAGCCAGAATGAAGTGGAAATGTTGAACAGACCTATATCAAGCTCTGAAAAAGCATCAACTATACAAAATCTCCCTAAAAAGAAAAGCCCAGAACCAGATGGCTTCACTTCAGAATTCTACCAAACCTTTAAAGAGGAACTAGTACCCATACTACTCAACCTTTTCCAAAATATAGAAAAAGATGGAATACTACCCAACACATTCTATGAAGCAAACATCACCTTGATACCAAAACCAGGACAAGACTTACCAAGAAAAGAAAATTATAGACCAATATCACTAATGAATATCGATGCAAAAATGTTCAACAAGATTCTAACCAACAGAATCCAGCAACACATCAAACAAATCATACACCACGACCAAGTGGGTTTTATCCCAGGATCTAAAGGATGGTTCAACATACATAAATCGATAAATATAAACAAAGACCACATGGTACTCTAATTGATGCAGAAAAAGCGTTTGATAACATCCAGCATCCCTTTGTGATCAGAACACTTAAGAAAAGTGGTATAGAAGGGACATTTCTTTTTTTTTTCAAATAAACTTTATTTTTCTATTATATGTTAACTATGTACATTAATGCACTTCTGGGGTACAGTGTGGGGGTTTTCACATGCATTCTGAAATACTGCCATCAAACAAGTGAACACAGCCTTCATGTCATTTTCTCAGTTATTGCTTTCAGACGTTCGCATTCTACTCTTAGAAAGATTCAACTGTACCCCTATAAGACAAACCTTGGAAGTGATCCGTCCAAACCCCCTCCCTCCTCCCATTCCCCCCTCCCTACTACCTCCCCCCTTTGCATGTTCTTAGGATATTTGGTTATAGCTTTCATATAAAAGGTTTAGATGAGTCTCATAATAGGGGTGTGTACATTGGATACTTTTTCCTCCATTCTCGTGATACTTTGCTCAGAAGAACATTCTCCAGCTCTAAACATATGAAAAAGAAAGATGTAAATTCTCCATCCTTCTTAATGGCTGCATAGTATTCCATGGTGTACATATACCACAGTTTATTAATCCATTCGTGGATTGATGAGCACTTGGGCTTCTTTCATGACCTGGCGATTATGAATTGGGCTGAAATAAACATTCTGATACAAATGTCTTTGTTGTAATGCGATTTTTGGTCAACTGGGAATATACCCAACAAAGGAATTGCAGGGTCAAATGGCAGGTCTATTTTTAGTTCTCTAAGTGTTCTCCAGATGTCTTTCCAAAAGGA
>CAUYTI010102854.1:0-57022 GCA_963575145.1 Galago senegalensis
GAAGTGCTCCCACTTGGTAACAATGATAGTCTGTATGTGTAATAAGCAAGTTACAGCTAGTGAAGTGCTCCCACTTGGTAACAATGATAGTCTGTATGCGTAATAAGCAAGTCACAGCTAGTGAAGTGCTCCCACTTGGTAACAATGATAGTCTGTATGTGTAATAAGCAAGTTACAGCTAGTGAAGTGCTCCCACTTGGTAACAATGATAGTCTGTATGCGTAATAAGCAAGTCACAGCTAGTGAAGTCCTCCCACTACTTTTTTGACTTACACCACATATTTTTTATCTATTTTATAAATGAGATAAGGAATCTACAATTAGAAGGTTAAGTGATCTACCTAAGGTTGTGTGCATGCAAGCTCTTTTTTCTCTCTTTTCTCTTCTCTTATCTCTCTCTGTCTCTCTGTGTCTCTCTCTCTCTGTCTCACATACACACAGAGAGAGTCAGAGGTACCACTAATATGGAGACCTAGACCTCCAAACATTTAATTATGTTTGCCAAAATCCATTGCCCACACTGGCTATTGCTCCCACTGTTCTCGCCTTCTCCAACAACTCTCTCCTGCCCCCTCTTTACCCTTTTCCTTCACTCAAACACCCCATCCTTCTGTAAACCAACTCCTACACATCTCAGCCATGACTGTCTCTGTAAGACTTCACTGGGACAACCTTTCAAAAAACCATAAGCCTAGTCCTCAGAGCATATATTGGTGTTAGCGATTTTATAGGTGCTTTTCTCATAATCATTTGATAAATATTATCTGCTCCACTGCTAGACTAAATTTTATGATGGCAGAACACAGCTCTGTTCTTTTACTTTTCCTTCTTTCATTCTTATTTATGAATTTACTGCCACCTTCCCCACACTCAGCACAGTGCCTGTGTTGGACACACCATTCCCAAGTATCTCTGAATGAGCAGGAATGTTCTCATGAGCTTGACAGTCTAAGAGGGATGTGTCATGGGGACTTTGTGGGCTTGGGAAGGAGATTGGATTTTAGCTGATTAGGACAGGGAGCTCCCAAAGGACTTTGGGGGTAAGAGAGATTTCATCTAATCAAAAATTTTAAAAAGTTTTTCCATCCATAGATAAAGAACAGACAGGGCACAGGAAAATGAAAGAAGGGACACCTAGTAAAAGCCACTACAGAAGTCAAAGAGAGGATTAGCACAACCTAACAGGGGCCCGTGTGAAAGCAGGAGAGCCGGACAGGTGTGAGCAGACGGGGAGGACGCAGGGGACACGATGAGCAAGACTTGGTCATAGTGACAATCTGTATGTGGGGAAGGAGCAAAAAAGAAAGTGGTAAAACCTACGTTTAGATTGAAATACCAAAGGACAACTAAACTAGACTTTAACTTCAAATACAAGTATAGGAGAAAGCTTGAGCTCTTATGATAACTCTTGAGTTATTGAGTCAACCAAACAAAAAACAATCCTAAGAAATGGAAATTAAACAGATACTAGGCTCTGTGCCTATAGCTCAGCAGCTAGGGTGCCAGCCACATACACCAGAGCTGGTGGGTTCAAACTCAGCCCAGGCCTGCCAAACAACAATGATAACTACAACCAAAAAATAGCTGGGTACTATGGCAGGCATCTGTAGTCTCAGCTACTTGGGAGGCTGAGGCAAGAGACTCGCTTAAGCCCAAAACTTTGAGGTTGCTTTGAGGTGTGACATGACAGCACTCTACTGAAAGTGACAAAGTGAGAATCTGTCTCAAAAAAAAAAAAACTATACTATTTGTCCTAGTAGAACTCTAATATTTAAAAAAGTTCTAAACATAAATAATGCAGCTGTTTCTTACAAAATTAGAATTGGCTTTTAAATTTTTGTTTGGCTAAATACCAGACATGTAAATCACATGATTCTGTTATCATCCGGAATGCCAATGTCTTTTAAAGGTTCTTCACAATTTATTTTTCCTCTTTTTTTCCCCCAGGACTCCTCCAAATATCTTTTAGAGTCACCAAAGTCTTAAAACCAATGAAAGTCTTGAAATGTTGTTAAAACCAAATCTTCGTGTTATACTGAAGTTCATCAGTCCTCAGAAAATTATCACCAAAAGGTTGATAATCATTTCCCCATGTCAGTTATATGACACCTTTTAGCTTTACAATGGCAATTAATGGTTCAATAATCAGAACTAGAAGATATTAAAATTCAAAGTAACAACATTTGTGCCCAACCATATTATATTAAGATTACATGCTAAATAATTAATGGATGTGGGCAGAATCACGAGATCCATGTTGTGGTAACGTATTGGTAGGGCAGCATTCAGCAACTATTCAGAATCCAATATAATTATATCGATAGTGAAGTGAGATTGTTTTCCAGTTGGAATGAGATGATAAACACACAGATGAGAAATAGCAAGACACTAAGATCCCCACTGACCAATCAATATTTTGCAAGGAAAAAAAGCTTTCTCCTTTTGGAAGTAGAAATTACTAAAGAGTGGGAATGAACAAAACACAGCCCATTGTTTTCTCATCGGCTTTTCACTTGACATCACCAAATAAATAAAGTTTCCCAGCTCCTCACTTTTCCAGGCTGTGTGAGTACTGAGGCCGCTGGGGTGAATACAATGTTCCCTCACTCAGGTACAGAACGTCTCACACTAAGGGGAGATTATCTGTTTGAGACCGCTGTCAACATATCATAAAGGCTTTCCCAGATTTCCTTCTTGTCTACTCCCTACAAAGCCCAGACGCTTCTGTCCACTACTTTCTTCCTCAGTACAGGATACTGTCTCATAACCACAAGAATATGACACAGCTCTGGGTCAGACAGCCCATATATCTGAATGGAGTTCGACTGTGCTTTCTTCTTCCCACGGCTAACTTCACTTGGCTGCCTCGTGCCAGAGAACTTTAAGATCCACACATCTAAAGCCAGAAAAAAGAGATCTGGTTTCAAAGTAAATAGGCATGTTAGTACATTATCTTATTGTGGTGCCCGGTTTTATTAGTCTTCTATTGAGGAAAGAAAGCCAGAATGGTAAGATTAATAGCAAATTAATGAAAACCACTCGTACGTATTTTAGAGTCGTACTGCCTTAATCAGCATAGGGAACAAAGATTTGTTTGAAAATGTCTACAGGGCTTTAAGACAGAGGAAACTTTTTATGGAAAGAAAGTATGAAAGTACCACCTTGCTTACAGTATATGTAAGAAGTCATAACTATCTACGAAGTACAAATTTGAATATTTTAAGAGAATGAAGATTCACTGTTGCAATTTCATTGCCTAGCTTATTTAAAATTTTTCTTTTCTGTTTTTTTGGAGACAAGGTCTCACTGCCTCAGCCTCTAGAGCAGGTGTCCTCAAATTATGGCCCGCGGGCCACATGTAGCCTGCCTAGACCATTTATCCAGCCTGCCAGGTGTTTTTGCTGCCACTGCCTGTCCTGCTTAGCAGCTGACTCATCCTGGGGCCGGCAGTCTGGCCCTCCAACCGTCTAAAGGACAGTGAACTGGCCCCCTGTTTAAAAAGTTTGAGGACACCTGCTCTAGAGCAGTGAGTAGCTAGGACTATAGGCACTTACCACTATGGCTGATTTTTCTGTTTTTGTAGAGACAGGGTCTTGATCCTGGTCAGGCTGGTCTCAAACTCCTGGCTTCAAGCAACCCTTCCACCTCAGCCTCCCTAAGTGCTAGTATCACAGGCATGAGCCACTTCACAGCCTCAACAATCTTTTCTTAAGTTTCAAGGCTTTGGTCAACCTAAAATTTCTGCACTTACGGATCACCCATCCAACCCTTATCAGACTCTCCCTAAACCTTAAAAAACTGAAATTTACTTCTTAAAAACAACGATAGTTCTACATTACATTTCAATTAAAGTATCTTTAATTTCTCCTGTTTAGGGATTTTTTTTCCATAGCTCATGAAAGAACATCATATTCTAAGCTTTTTGAAAATACTTCACATAGGTACACATATATTGACACTTATATATAATTGCTGAAAAAGAGGAAAGACATTTTACTTTAAAGTTATTGTATTCAGAATTGGAAATCCTCGGTTCAAGTTCCATTTTTACCATTTATTACATATACGATCTGGGTGAGTTACTTAACTTCTCTGATCCTATTTACATCAGCTGTAAAAACAGAGAAGCTGCCTACATTGTTTGAGAACCAACTCAGGAGGCCAGCACTTGCTAGTGTGTGACCAGGGGCAGGTGTGTGGTCTTCCAACTCCTCAAGGTCCTCACAAGTATATGGGGATTACAAAATGAGCATCCACCTCCTAAGACTATTGTTATGAATGAGTGAGATAATTTGTACAAAGTGCATAGAACCATGCCCAGTATGTTATAGGCTCAGAAACCATCACTATCTACATTGTTGTCGTGATACAGGGAGAAGGCAACAGTGTCCTAAAGGAAGACACCAGGACAGGCCTCGACCGGTCAGACCTGGTCTAGAGTGCCTAGTTAGTATTAAGGTATGAAGCGCCTCCAGCTCACAGCACTGAATGGGTCATTGATTAAACACCTACCTGTTACTACAGCAGTCGGTTCTCATTTAAGGTGAGTCAAGTTTGAATGGGAGATGGCTCCTCAGAATTGTCAAATCTCAGTAAGATGTTTTCTCAAGACATGGGACATTTCTGCTGTGGAAGCTTTTAAAAGACACAAACTTGAACTTCATCTCTCTAGACTGAGAGAAATCTAAATGCAATAACGTTTAACTTCATTGATTTGGTTCTTTATGAGGCCAGAAAAAATGTCATGATCTATTAAACACACTGAAAACCTCAGGGAGCTGGGCCGGATGTTGGAATTCTTTCAAACCGTGGAAGAAATGATTCAGGATGCGGAGACGTGCTAGGAGGCTGCTAATGAAACTCAGCTCACATCCATCATGTGCTGGATCCTGGAACAGCTTTTGCTTTGTCCCATATGGTGGCTTAAATACATTTCAAACCATTGTTGGTTTATACAGCACATGACAGAAGATAATTTAAACACAATGTCCCAATTGTGTATTTGTTTTGGTTATAACACTTACTGTGCGTGCAATAAATGCCCCACTACAAAAATAATAAAAAATGTTTTTCTTGTACATAAATCATTCCCTGTTTTGCTTCAGTGATTGGAAAGCACGGATTAAGCACATGTGATACTTACTGTTTTTTTTTAAAGTTCCTACTGAGGATCTCTGTCAACCTCAATTCCTCTGTGATTTAAATTTCAGTGCGTTACAAATAAGGCATATTCTAGCCCTTACATTTGATTTGTAGAAATAACTATTTAAATTTGGCTAGATGATCACTTTTTAAATTTATTTTGTTTTAATTTATTATTATTTTTTTTTGAGACAGAGTCTCACTACATTGCCCTCAGTAGAGTGCTGTGGCATCACAGCTCACGGCAATCTCGAACTTTTGAGCAATTCTCTAGTCTCAGCCTCCCAAGTAGCTGGGACTACAGGCACCCACCACAACACCTGGCTATTTTTTCGTTGTATTTGTCATTGTTTTGCAGGCCTGGGCCAGGTTCAAACCCACCAGCTCTGGTGTATGTGGTTGGCGCCCTAACCACTTAGCTACAGGCACTGAACTGATCACGTTTTTTCAAATGTTACATATTGTAAATAAATATGCAATAAACCAGAGAGAATCTGAATTTGCTGATTTCTCAAAATAATTAAATGTAAAACAATTTAAAGTCTGGTTTTCAAAATGAAGATTTAGTTTTTAATAAATCTCCACATTAAATCATTCCATTGCTCTGAAACTTTGAAAGAATAAAAGAAGTATTCGTTTTTTTCCTTGGAGAATATGCTTTTCACCTGGAAAAACAGCTGATCAACTTAAGGCTATGCAGAGTGGCAGACGGAGGAACATAGATTATAGTACTGGCCACTTACAGGCTACAGAAAGTCAGTCCACCCATGAGGACCCCAGTTTCTTTACATGCAAAATGCAGAGCTCTGCTGGTAAGGCATGTTCTAGTACCATATGCCTACAGTTATGCCTCATAATAGCCCATTCCAGAAGAACACTGGCTCTGGAGCCAGTCTCATGAATTCTCCAGTAAACTCTGGCACTACCTAGGTAAGTGTCTTTGGCACATCATTTAACTTCTCTTTGCCCTAATTCTCCTTGCTTCTAATCTGGGATGATTTGTGATAGCAAGGACGATGGTGACTGCCTTATCTACATGGGAGAGAAACAGGCTCCGAAGCATCACAAAACTTTGCAACATCACGAAAACTACTGGGGAAAATGGTTACATCTGGCTCAATATTTTCTGTAACCACATCATAGATTCCATCTAGAACATCATACATTCAAAATGGATACACAGACACACAAATCAACATCTAGTAAGCACATACATAATCATCATAACTTAAGACTTACAAATAATGACAGAAATACAATGCACATGTCTTCTGGGTATTTATTCCTTACACATTTTATTCTTTCCCATAATCTATTTCTAATTTTAAATAGATAAAAAGCCACCTAACATACACAGTTGAAAAGATGCAATGTCCAATGACCAGTTTTGTGGTGTTGGATGCACTCATCATGGGCAGCACAGATTCTAGTATAATAGTAGCTACTATATCGGGTTGCTGAAAAGATTAGGAGAAAACACCTTGAGAAGCCTGCACAAAGCTGGCTCACCATGCATCCTCTGGCTAAATAAATGGAAGTCATTACTACCTTAGCCGGCAAAGTCCCTATTCTTAACTGCTTAGGACACGCAGGTAAGGAGGTCCTGTCTCAGCTGGTAATGGGACATTTTCTCACTCAACTGCAAAAAAACAAAAAGACATGTTCATGAAGCTGATCAACTCAGGGAAGGGCAGTGTTGTGGAAGGCTCCACAAGGAAAAGTCAAAGAAGAATAAGCCACTGTTAAGACTTTGCTGATGACTTAGACAGAAGTTGTAAGAACCAACGAGCAGCGAACATTTGTTGATTGGTTACCATTGGCCAGGCACGTGATAAATGTGAAGTGATTTACAACTTACTTCATCCTTACAAGCACCATTTCTCATCGCTCCATTCCTAAAACCTGGCCTCTTAACGCGTCGCCTTTCTGCCCTTGCCCTAGCTAGACTATTCTCAAAACAGCAGCCAAAGTGTTCTTGTTACAACACCCAGATTATGTTACTGCCTGCCCCAAACCCTCCAATGGCCTGCTTCATCTCAGTCCAAGTCATAACAGTGACCAGCAAAGGCCCCATTACTGCCCCAAACTCATCTCCTACTGTAACTCCCACCACTCCAGCCACAGTAACTCCTTATGTGTCTTAATCATAGGATTATTAACGTGTCAAAATCATCTTATCTTTGGACCTTTACCTTTGCTGTTCCCTTTGACATGCTCTTCTCCCAAAATACCCTCACTGACTGGACCCCCATCTCCTTCTTCCTTTACTCAACAGTCTAAAGGAGGTCTTCCCTGACAGTATTTTAAAACTGCAACTCCTCCCCCACTTTTAACCTGGGGCCAGGATTCCCTACCTTCCTTCCCTCTCACACACTACGTATGTCACTCGTGCTGCTCCTTGTCTATCTCCCCACCCATGTGTTTATTCTGTTTACAGCTGCACTCCCCATACCTAGAAAGCTCTAGGACACAGCAGGCATTCATAAATTAACTCTTAGACAAATATCCTGTCTCTCAAGATAAAGCTCAAGGTTCCTTACCATGAAACACATAACCCTTCAGGATCTGGCCCCAGCAAATCTCTCCAGACTCATCCTCGGACACCACAGAGCTGCCTGTGACTCCTTGTGTATGCGTCACTGTCTCACCCATCTCTGCTAAAGCTAGTCCTTCAGGCTAAAAATTCTTCTGCTCTTTTTCCTGTTTTTTTCCCTAGCTTGCCTATATTCAAATTTAGGCTGGGAATGTAGAAGCAAAAGACGTCCATCGTCCTGAAATAGAGATTCTTGAGTGGGGTGTCGTCCTTTACACTCCACAGAACCCTATACATGCTCCCAGAGTTGGACTTGCCACATTTTATTGAAATAATATATTTATGTTTGTCTCCTCCACTATCCAACTAATCAAGCAATTAATTAACTATGCATATCCCCAGAATATAAAATAATACCTAGCACAGGTCTGATGCACAGTTAAACGTGAACTGAATGATGGCCACAGAAAACCACTAGAAAGTCTGTGTGTTTAGATTATAGGAGGAAAATTACTGCTTCAACAATATCATAGTCCTGGAGCAGTGTCTGTGGCTCAAAGGAGTAGGGTGCCAGCTCCATATGCCAGAGGTGGAGGGTTCAAACCCAGGCCTGGCCAAAAACTACAAAAAAAAAAAAAAAAGAAAGAAAAGAAAAATAATATCATAGTCTTCACCCACATCCCTTCAAGTAGAATATATCTATTTATCCATTCATCCCACCAACACATAGTTATTTGAACTTTCTGTGTGTGAATTACCGAGTTAGACTCCATAGACTATAAAAATGAAAAAAGAAAGAAAGAAAGAAGTAGGTCTTCTCTACCAGAGCCCTGAAGCCATTCCACCACCTGGGGCTAACACTCTCACATTAAATTTAATGCCACAGGAATTTCATAGGAGTGATACGAACAAAGTACTGCCAGATCTATGAGACCAGAGACATCACTTTAGGCTGGGGCAGTGAGGAAAGATGGCAAGAAGAAAGAGAACTCGAGGAAAAATTTCTGCTGTAACATTTGAATTTTGTAGTACAAGAAAAGCATATTTTTCTTAAACAAACTATTTTAACAAAAAAAGAATAAAGTGAGATATTTGCTGTTTCATCCAATTACATGGACCCAAATTATTTAGTGCTTCTAACTTAAAATTGTGTATTGTGTAGTGGGGTTTACAGGATCTACAACTGACCCCAGGAATCGAAAAAATGAGAAAAGAGTGCACGCGGTACAAGCACCATCTGGGAGGTAGAAAAAAGACATTAACAACATTGGTTGGGAAACCAGTGGTATAGCTGTGGCCTGTGCCTCCAGCTGGCCTTCTGATAGACGGGAATGCCTCTCTGGGTAGGTGAACACCTGAGATGATTACAACAAAGAAACTATAATCAACTCATGAAATCCAAAGCAGAAGGAAACATCAAGGCTGAAACTTGACATATGCAGATGTACCACATATAAAATTAATATATATTACTAAAGGGGAAAAAAATCACTGAGAATACATTGAATACCCATATTCATCGAATGCCATTGAATCACTGAGAATCCACTGAATACCCATCTACTAGAACCCAATACCGTGTGCAAGCCTACAGCTTATAACAAAATTAAGAATCAAAAATAAGCAAACAAACAAAGTTATACAGCAGAGGAAAAGCAAACTACAGCTCACACACTATCCATCCTATTATTCGTGTTTGTAAAAAACCATTATTAAAATACATTCACATTCTTTCATTTACATATTGGCCTATATTGACCCTATTATTTTCTCTTTTTTTTTTTTTTTTTTTTGCAGTTTTTGGCCGGGGCTGGGTTTGAACCCACCACCTCTAGTATATGGGGCCAGTGCCCTACTCCTGTGAGCCACAGGTGCTGCCTGATCCTATTATTTTCTGTCTTATTACAGAAAAAGTCTGCAAACCTCTGGATTAGGCTAATATAAATCTTTTACCAGTGACTGATGTTACTGATGTAAGTATTTCTCAACTACAGCCAACTTTTAAATTCTACCAAACTTTTCAAAGTTTGTCATTTAATAAATATAGATTTATGATTATGTTCTAATAATACTGTCATCTCTCCCGTGAAGACTTAAGATCTTAATTTTCACAATTTCTGCCAGTTTGGTATGAGATAAATAGTAAATTGTCAAACACATACTTGCTTCTGTGTCGTCTGTATATATTTTCTGAAAAGTCTCAATGTAATTGCAGAAGCTAACAACCAGGCTAAAAAATTAAAACAAGCATAACTGCCCAGTTGCTATGAACAATTTTGTTCTACAATATTGATATTTCTGGCTGAATAAGTTCCAGATACATTCAAATGTACAACAATATTAAAGAACATGTTTTTTAAAAAGGGCTATTAGTTTTTATGCACAAGAACACATCATTTTATGCACTACCATTTGAGTATTAAACTGAAATCCCAGGCACTCAAACCTTTTAATATCTCCTGATTCTCCCAAGGATTTTGGTCATGGATTCCTGACCCCCTTAATCTGGTTTTACTAAATGGAAACTCCCCACTCTAACAAAACTTTCCACACCATTGCTAAAGAAATCTTTATTAAAAAAAAAAAAGCAAATCTAACTCTGTTACTGCTTACATTCTATTAATGGTTTTCCCACTGTTCACACTGCAAAGTCCAAAACTCCTTCACCAGGCTTTACAAAATCTAGCCTCTAAATCAGGTGTCCTCAAACTACAGCCTATGGGCCACATGCGGCCTGCGTAGGACATTTATCCTGCCCACCGGGTGTTTTTGCCACTGCTGCCTGTCCTGCTTAGCAGCCGACTCATCCCGGGGCCCGCAGTCTGGCCCTCCAATGGTCTGAGGGACAGTGAACTGGCCCCCTGTTTAAAAAGTTTGAGCACCCCTGCAAATCATCTGCAAAATGCTGCCTTCATCTCCTAGAATATTCTCCTCCCCTTCCTTCTATGCCAACTAAGCCTAAATGTCACACCTCCGAGAAGTCCATCTGATGTTTCCTCTCTCTTTACCCCAGGCAGATGTACCCATCGCTCAATGACTGTCTAGCCCAGTAGGCTGTGAGCTCCTTCACAGCAAGGGACATATCATATTCATCCTTCTACTTCTGAAGCCCAGCCCATTTCCTACATCCAAAGTGAAGACTGACAAAAATCTGTTGCATGAATGAATGCACCAGTGATAACCCCCAGAATAAACCAAGTGTAACACAGAGGGTAAGAGCATGGGTTCTAAAGGCAGGTCCAAGTCCTAGTTCTGCCTTTCACATCTCTGTTACACTGAGCAAGTTATTAAATGTCTCCAAGTTCCACCTTTCCTTATCTAAAAAAAAAAGACACAAAACCAGCATCTGCTCTAATTAAAGTCCCATTAAGTAATGCACATAGGATACTCAGCACAGTCCTGATACACAGTAACTCCTTGATAAGTGATAACTATTATTACCATATGTGGCGCTATTTTCATTCACTTTCTACTAGAACATTACTTTTTTTCACACACACAAAAAAGGCATCAGGAATCAACTCATATCTGGATAATCATAAAAGTCATATTGGTGCAACGAGGGAAAATCTGGAGATTCAGAATGTACACAAAGGAAAAAACTCACCAGCCAAAGACAACAGCTGTTAGAATTTTCATCATGTGTTATTAATACAATCGTATAACGTTTAAAAGATAAACATTAATTCATCGTGCTTTCCATAAGGAAATTCTCTGTAAAAGGCTTTATGAATGACTAGTTCACATATTTAAGGTTTCTTATCAAGATAGTTTAATAGAGTCTTATGATTATAATAATTACACATGTTTCAAAAACTCTAACACTGAGTGTAAACACAAACACACATCCTGTTCATCAGCACTCACATGGATATGCCAGTTGCATTATAGGCAAAAGTGTATAAAATATGAAACATATGGCATGAAAAGTCAAGGCCTGGATAGTGTTTCCCTTCTGCAAGATCTTCCCTAGAATTCTGCAAAAACTTTGCTTTTGATTTTATAAGCACTGGAAAAATAATTGGACACACAGAATACAGAAGGCAAGCAGAGAAGCTGTGGTAATGATCTAACTATTGTGCTCATTCAGAGTTTTAAACGGTCCCTTCCTGAAAAGGGATTCATGATATTTCTCCATTCTGACACTTTCATCAATTAAAGCACTGCTGAAAATGATGGCAGCCAGTGTAAGAATGCAACACTTCTACCAGAAACCAGGTGACAATGAATTTGGAGCAACTATTTGTGATTCATATGGAGATGAACTAAATATTGGCCAGTAAAAGAAACTAGGTCCTGAAGGAAAGCCAGTTATCTTTAGCCACACACGTGTTTGTGTTAATATTATGTTATTCTCATTACATTAGTAGTTCATAGCATGTGATGACAGAATCACAGAATAAACTACAGTTGACCCATGAACAATGCAAGTTTGAACTGTGCGGGTCCAATTATATGTAGATTTTCTTCTGCCTCTATCACCCCTGACACAGCAAGACCCACCTTCCTCTTCCTCCTCTTCTTCAGCCCACTTAGTATGAAGATAAACACCTTTATGATAATCTATTTCCACTTAAGGAATAGTAAACATATTTTCTCTTCCTTATGATTTGCTTAATAGCATTTTCTTTTATCTAGCATACTGTATTGTAAGAAGACAGTATACTATGCATGTAATACACAAAATACGGCTTCTGGTTGGTAGTTAAGTTTTGGGAAAGTCGAAGATTCTACACTGATTTTTGACTACACAGGAGTCAGCACCCCAACCTGCATATGTCCAAGGTCAACTGTATTAACGTGATCCTCATATCAATTTCTCTTTGCAGTGCTACTGGGAATGATAATCATACATCAGCTTGATTTTTAGTGTTTAACGGCACCATGTCAGTGGCAAAATATTGCTACAAGATTGAGTTTCTGGCACACAGAAGAGATGGAAAGAAAATTTTAAAAAAGAAAAACATTCAAATAGGCTCTTGATTATAATTTTTGCATAAAAATTGTGTGTCAAATAGCAGACATTACAGTACACATGAGGTTTGTTTTTCTAACTCACCCCCTGAGGACATTCCCCTGGAGGTGCCACCTCCATCCTAGGGTCCCCAGGATAAAATAACATCCTTTCCTTCCCCAGATGGCCGAACTGTCTCCTGCTCAAACCTGCTCATGACAACCTGACAAGAGTCCTACTTCATTCTCACTACCAGCAAAATGCACCACAGTGTTGAGACGACTTATGGATAGCTCTATCATTTCTCTCCCAGCTTCTTCAGGGCAGAGACTCGGTTGCTTATCTTTAAGAGTCCCCAGCAGAACCTGGTGCTGTCCCAACAGGCACTCAGAGAATGAAGGTGTTCATACATTTATGAGGTCAAAATACATGAAATTATCATTTTCGCAGGTCAAAAATGGTCAAAGAGAGGCCGTTCAACAAGGTCCAGCCTCTTATTTCTTTAGTAAATAATGTAAATGTACATTTTCTGAGCCAGGAACTGTTGTGAGCATTTTACACTTAGCAACACACTTAACTTCCCGGGACTACCTTGAGATAGGTACTTTCATTATGCTGATGTTGGAGAAACTAAGACAGACACGATAAAGTTGAGTAAATTTCTTTTTCTTTTCTTTTTTTAATTGAATGGTAACTGTGTACATTAATGCACTTCTGGGGTACAGTGTGGTATTTTCACACACTATCCTAAACACGTCCATCAAACTGGTTAACATAGCCTTCATGTCACTTTCTTAGTTCTTGTGTTAAAACGTTCATATTCTACTCATAGAAATATTCACTTGTACCCTTGTAAGATAAACCACAGAAGTGAACCCTCAAATCCCCCTCCCTCTACTCAATCCCCTCTTCCCCCTTCCTCTCCCCTCCCCATATCCTTAGGTTGTTATTAGGTTATAGCTTTCATATAAAAGGTTTAAATTAATTTCATAATGGGGGTGTGTACATTGGATACTTTTTCTTCCATTCCTGTGATACTTTGCTAAAGGTTGCGTAAATTGTCTGAAGTCAGCCAGGCAGTGCATTTAAGAATTTGGATTGCTCACCACTCTTCTATCACTTCTGCCATTAATTTTTTAGAGGAAATAAACTCTGTTTAGTTGAGAATATCACTACAGATATATGATTTCTTAAAAAAGATATTTTCTAGACCTTCCACTAAAGAAACCTCAGTACACTAGCACTTGCTAGCAATAAATACATTTAGAATGCTGATGTGGCCTTATAAACGCTGCTTCCCATCAAAAGAAGTAGAACTCCTCAGAAAAAACTGGTTGATTGCAGATATGGAATGAGGAAAGTATAAAGTAAGCCTGGGACTCAAAGACTCAAGTGAGGCATGTCAACAGGACACGTGGCTGGCTCCAAAGCCTCCCATGTAACAAACTCAGGACAAGGGAGAATCAAAAAGGATTAGAACACACTGAGTTAAAAATAATCCACGAACTCGCAATGCAAGAAAAATAGTAAAGAGATTTTGGAGAAGAAAGTTCCTCTTTACAGAAAAAATGGCAACAAATAAATGTAGAAGAAATAACAGAATTTGCAAGTCACCATATTATAGCCTTTGGCACAATAATTAATTCAGGGCAATAATCATTAGTGAAAGCTAAAACCACTAGTGAAAGGTTGTGGAGAAAAGATTTACATGTAGCCTAAAGGTATCTATGCCAGGTACTGGGAAACAACACCCCATAATGCTGGATTTGGCCTCAAATGCTCACGTGCTTATAACCTTGCCGGTCGACAAGCACTGCCATGGACTAGCTGTTCAGAGAATCCCTTCCTGGTCCAAGCAGATGAAAAATGCCAAGGAAAAGTTAAATATCCTTTTATAGCATAGCTGAGATGGCAGGAAAGTGTGGGAATACCTTGGAGGACAAAAATGAATGGACTAGGAGATTCTGTAGGGTTAATAAGCACAGGTTGGCTTTGCCCTGGACTCAAAGGGGGGTTTTCATAAGGCAAAACCAGGAGTCCAAACTGGGTAAGACATTAAGATCTTAAATATTCACATCTAGATTGAATCCTTGAAAGGCTGTGTCCTCAGAGATGGAGAAGAAAAAGTCCCACTTGCAAAAGGGCAATTGTGGGGATACAAGCCTGTCTTGCCCTTGGCTTAAAGGGATGGGGAAAGGAAGAAAACACTTCCCTGAGAATTCCGAACCACAGCCCATTACCACTCCATTTGAGATCAAAATTCATGCTGTATGTGCAGCCAAAAAAATCCTAAATCAAAATTTCATTTAAATTGTCCCCAGATCGTAGGGTTTCCAAGCATCTGACAAAAGCAAATTTGAATTCAAGCCCCACAGGATTCCTATAAGTGAAGTTCAGAGCAACATGAGCTCAGAAAAAAAAAAAAATACTATCCAATGATGTCTGTAGATACATTAATATTAAAGAGCATTATTATTATACAGGTTGAGAAAAGCTTCATTTACTAGGAAGAATGAATAATTCTAAACAGGCACACACCTGGTAATGTAACTTTAATGTGAATAAAGCAAAAATAGAATTGCAAGGAAAACTTACACACCTGTGCATCCACCATCACAGCAGGAGAGTTTAACGCACCTATGTTGCTAATTGATAGACTCAGTGACAACAACAACAAAAATTTATAAGGTAAGACATAAAAACCAGAAATAGTTCTGAACACCACAAGTGGTAAACCCACTTTCATGGATACCAATGGATACCTGTAGATGATGAATATGGTGGAAATAGGCAGCCACACAGAGAAGGTAAAAACCTACCCCACATGACCTATCCTCACTAGACTCTAGACTTCCTTCCCAACCTCTCCTGAAGAGTTTCTCATGGTGTTTAGGGTGAAAAACTTACAGTCATCACTGACCCTCCCTTTTCCCCATGCCCCATATCCAGTCCATCACCTTATCTTGTTGGCTCTACCTTTGAAAGAGATCCAGAATCCCACAACCTCTCATGACTTCCATTGGCCCAAGATAGCACCACCTCATGCCTGAACCACTGCAGCAGCCTCCTACCTGGCTTCCCAGAACCTTCCCAATGGCCCTATAGTGCATTCTCCATCTGCAACATAGGTCAGGCTAGGGGAGACAGGTGCTCAAAGCCTTCTAGTGACTCCCCCTCTCCCTCAGAGTAAATGCTGAAGTCCTGACCGTGCCTGCAGATCTTGACCCCACATTACCTCTCTGACTTTGTGTCCTAGCTCTTCCCCGCACCCTCTTTGCTTCAGGTATTGGCCTCATTTCTGTTCCATAGCCATGCTGAGTCTGTTCCCACCGTAGCAGCACAGCCTGTGCCATTCCCTCTGCTTCACGGCTGTCCCCGCTCACCTTTCACTTCCTTCAGGCCTCTGCTCAGGTATGGGTTTCATAGAAAGAGCCTTCCCTGACCACAGAAAGACATATAATCACCCCTGTGGTTATCACTTCTAGCCTGTTAACACTGCTTTGCTCTTGGAAAAGTGCATATAATTTATTTCTTTCCTTCACTAGAATATGTGATACTTGAAAGCAAGAACTTGGTGTCTTTTCTTCATTTCAATATTTCCTACACCGTAATAATAGTGCCTGGCACATAACAGAGGCTCAATTAGTCTTTAATAAATCCATCAATAAATAATAAACAATATGGCAGAACCAGATCCATCTGGATTTGCATCTCATCTTTGCCAATTTGTTTGTAAATTTGGGCAAAATTTAAACCTCATGAAGATTCCATGTCTTATCTTTAAAAAAATGTAAATACATAAAATGTAATTGCAATTTTTGCAAGAATTTAAAAATTGCATGTCTATACATATATTTATATATACACAAAAATATACTTCATATGTAAATCTCTGCAGTTTATAATTAGCAGACACTCAATATATAGTCAGTGTCATCATTACTTTATTTTTAGAGAAACATTTGTACTGTGAACAGCCCTGACCAGTTTGATGAAAATATATCAAATTGTATATGAAAACACCACACTGTACCCCATGATTGCATTAATGTACACAGCTATCATTTAATTAAAAAAAAAAAAAGATTCCATCTCCGTCCTAGGCAAGCACTTGCACCTATTACATAATCAGATGAAGAGCACAATTAACAACTCGAAATATTAATTTTAAACCATGAAAATCATTTAAATATATTTAGAATGACACCGTCTTGCGTGAAGATGAATGTTTACTCAAAATGGTTTGGAGTCTAGTAATTTATCTATACTACACTAGAGCAGAAAAAATACCATACCCTAGACATTCAAGTAAGAAAATTAAGAAATATTTAACCGATGCAAGGTAGACTAGTCATTTTTATTCTTTTTATTTTTATTTTTTATTCTTTTTTTTTTGAGACAGAGCCTCAAGCTGTCCCCCTGGGTTGAGTGCTATGGCTTCACTGCTCACAGCAACCTCCAACTCCTGGGCTCAAGCGAGTCTCCTGCCTCCACCTCCCAAGTAGCTGGGACCACTGGTGCCTGACACTGGTGCCGGCTATTTTTTGGTTGCAGCCATTATTGTTGTTTGGCGGGTCCAGGCTGGATTCAAACCCGCCACCTTAGGTGTATGTGGCTGGCGCCTTAGCTTCTTGAGCCACAGGCGCCGAGCCAGACTAGTCATTTTTAAATGGCGGGACTGACCTCTATGTTTTAATAAGAGTCAATGTATTTCAATGTTGACTAGGAACAAAGCAGGCAACAGACCAAGATTATCTTTTTCCTTTTTCTTTACTCAGTGGACTACATGGGTTCTATGTGGTTATTTCAGGTACACATAAGCAAACTTCTTGGGAGGATAAGCCTGTGTACAGTCTACGTTTGAATGGTTTACCAGGGAAAACAGACCTTTCTGGTTTAAACGATGCTCACCATCCCAACGCACATCGCCCAACAGTTACACTGACAAAGAAGTTCATGTTTACAAGGCCCAATTTCACTCTGACTTCAGTGGGGGAGGCCAGGTTGAAGGCTACAGGTAAGTCAAGAGGCTCTGAGCAGCTCAGATGCGACATACATGGCAAAGTGAAATGGTAACTGAATAAGTGACACGGGGCTTGAAAACGTTTCTCCCACCCCACGTACAGTGTCTCTCCTAAAATACTGTGTTGTTTTTTCTTATACTCATTCATAAATTGTAACTGTAGTGTTCCATCGTCAAGCATTTCTGAGATATTATGGATAACAGAAAATCTGTCCATTTCCTAATTATCTGTATCTATAAAAGTGGAAAATAAACCCTTCAAATGTATGCCTGTGCCTATATTAAATATACTCTAAGTCAATAACGTCTTTATGTGTCAACTGTAATAGAATAAAATTAGTGCTGTAGGTGGCATGCCTCCTAAAAAATGATAACATTGCCATCTTTTAATAAATTTTTGAATGAAAGACATAATTCTCTGCCATGAGGAGGGCATGACAAAGCTGGACTTCTGCAAAATAAAACAAGAGGAATTGAGGCTGTTGAGGACAGAACAGCTAGGGAAGAGGAGGAGATACAATAAGAGTCAGAGAGCGACCAGGGAACACAACACAAGCCACCCACCCCTGGGTGTAGATGACCAGGGGCGAGCAGTGAACGGCCGGTGAATGTCCACAAACTGTGTTGTGTTCCACTGCACTCACACTGGTCCTTCATTTCCTCTAATTACCTCTAGGAAATGACAGAGTTGGTCTATGTGGTCTCTGCCATCTCTTCAAGCTTTAACATATCCAGACTCTGCCAAAGGGTTGATGTTTGGAAAAAGAACAGAAGTATTTAAATAGACTTACTTAAATGTGTGAAGTTTTTCATGTACATCTAGATATAAGTCAAAAAATAACATTTAATGATGCTTAAGACCCCCCCCAAAAAAACCCCACAAACGTTTTCCTTTCTTATCAATTCCTAAATGTGTTACTTTTCCATAACCCGGAGTTCCCAGGTCCTAGAAGTCCATTTGTTACCACTTCCTCTGCAGGAAGGTGAAATGGTTCCGTCTCATGGAATCTGACAGCAAAGCAACTTCCAGCCTGAGATCCCGACAGCAACATTCAACCCATGTTCATGTAATAAACACCAGCATCCTGAACGCCTTTAATTAATTCCCTTAATGCTCAAGCTATTTGATATTAAGGGCTCAAGAATGAAAATCATGTACGTACGATTCCAACAACTGTGTGAGAAACAATAAAATAAACTAAGAGGGAAAGAGGGGTCTGGCATTAAAACATGAAACCTGTTCAACCACAGACTGTCAGCGTAAAACGTCCTTTCTTGAAGATTAGCAAACCGATCCAACACTGGAAAAGGAGGAGGCATAGCCCGAAATGGTCGCTAATGGTTCCTGATTTACTTTCACAGAGTCATTTCTGTGCAATGGAATGTGTGTGAATCATCCAAAGAGTAAGTGGACACCGTGACGGCCAGTCCCGTAGCATGCCCCGTAGACGACCACTCCAGAAAGGCCTCTGACCATGGGTAACAAGTTTCTTACTACAAACCTTTAAACACTTTTCTGCTTTTTCACCAAGGTTTTCAGTCACAGACTTTTGTCCTAAAATAATATGCAAGTCCTTTAATTTCTGA
Source organism: Galago senegalensis (assembly GCA_963575145.1). Taxonomy (NCBI): domain Eukaryota; kingdom Metazoa; phylum Chordata; class Mammalia; order Primates; family Galagidae; genus Galago; species Galago senegalensis. The sequence continues at coordinate 19,240 of CAUYTI010102854.1, forward strand.
TGACTTTCAACATCCCCGATATTAAGCAAACAAACACAATGGGGACAAAAAAAAAATCGGTCTAGCTGGGATCCCCGCCAATGAAAACCTTACTCCATGGAAAGAAAATAGAAAGCCCACAGTCTCACAGTGATGATGGAAATGATCACCCCCGAGATGAATCAGGGTGGATAACATTATGCAAATCACAGAGTGGGTCTTGAAGTGAATGAACAGAGGTGGCTACCTTCAGCAGAGTCCAAGGGAAGAAAACACACAGGCCCAGGCGGCTGGGGTCAGGAGCCCCCCGGCATTACTGTCTCTTTCCTCTTACGGAAATGCTCACAAAATTGAAGCTGTAAAGCACTTCTATTAATATTTTGAACTTAATGGACCTTCAGCCTCGCTCTCTTTTAATTCTAGTGTCTCTGGGCACTTGTGCCATCCACTCTATTTTTCATTACTGAACATTATAACTGTGACCATAGACAGTTAAGTAACATAAAAAATCATGTACACATATATCCTTTTAAAACCACTGATTATAAACAGTTGTTGTCAAACGTGTAGGTTTTGTAAGATGTCTGAAATCAAAAGAAACCTCTTGGAGGCAAGAGCTCCACAGACAGGAGTCAGCTAAAATCAGGGCTGAAAGCTCTGAAGCATAAAGACATTCTTCGCAATTTAGAAAGCAACCATAAAATACTTTAAAGTATTTGGTGAGTGAATATCTTAGCTTCCTATACATAACTTAAACCTATTGTTTAATTCCGGGTCAAAATGAAGTAACCCAAATATGCACTCTGTTATATAAAAGGCCCCGGAGGATGAAATTACATCTCTCTCTAATAAGGTCCTTTGAAATCCTACACTAGAGTAACTTAGCAGCCAAATTATTTTTCTTCTGTTAATGCTGATTGAGCAGTAAATAATAACTAGGAGAAAAACAAACATGTAAAATAAAGTGCTTCACACCTTCGCTGGAGCTTTTTTAAATGACTCTGATTTACCAACAACTTTAGTATGAACAGAAGCTCAAATGCAATTATTGCATCGACATTTAAATAAAGCAATAACTCGGTGCAGTCTTTCGGGGTCTAGGGCTGATTTTAATTTCCAAATGTTAAACTGGCCACAAAAGGTATGCTTTCAAATTTTAAGAGTTGAGCTTGGAACAAAAACCTTATTTTAAACACAGTCCTGTTGTTAATGCCCCAACTCTGATAAATTGCTTAAACCTTTTTGGTCTTAATTTTGACATCTGAAAAATGAAGGATTTGGACAGTGCAATGTCAACAATCCTCACCACCTATAAAACAAGGCCCCTAGCCCTCTACATCAAGCATGGCAATACTGTAAAGGAGATAAATTTAAGGGAAAAGAAGTCAGAGGAGGCTTCTGGACATCCCTAAAGACTCTGGGGTAGAAAAACCAGTACAGACTCCAAATCCCATCAAACAGCCTTTTTTTAAGTCAGTAGATTGAAAAATAAACATCGACTTTCCAGGCCTCAGTGTACCCCTTTCACATCACTTGTGGGATTAAAGGAAATGTTAATAGGGAACAAAACGAACACACAAGAGACTGTTTCCTCCTAATATATGAAAACTCAAAGCATTGCAAAACTTGTGTGATTAAAGCACAAGGCAGGGTGGAGAACTGAAAAATAAATAAGGCTTTTTCTCAAGAGATTTGCCTTGCAGTTGAGATTGCCAGCTCTGGAGCCAGCCAGACTTCTGAGCTATACTCCTGCTTGCCGCACTCACCATCTTCTTAATGGCTTTGATGCAAAAATAAAATCAAATTGATGTTCAATGCTAACACACATCTTAAGAACTAGTCAATGACATAAATCTTGCTAAGGGAAAACCGACAGTGTCTCAATAACCTCTATATTGGGTTCTAGGAGGTCACCTTCCAATTTTTAAAGCAATGGTTCTCTTTAAACCACTTAAACCTTCATCCCACCCTGCTTCATCCACTTCCTGACTTTGTGTGAACAAGGTACTTGCCTCCTGTATTACTAAACGTGAATCACCCAGGGAGAGCCCCTTGGAAGATTCCAGGATACACACATTCTCTGACATTTCCAGAATCACAGGGTTTTACCCCTTCCCTGCATGACCCCTTCCTTGCATCCTCCGCTGAGCCCACCATCCCTTCTGCCGCAGCTTGACCCCATTTTCCACCAAGACTTTCTCCAACCCTGTCATCAGCAGCCTGCCAGCCTCCCCTTGTCTGGAAAAGCTGCTCCCTTTAACTACTGTTTCATTTCTCTTCTTCACACGTGCCAGCTTTCTCTTAACCCCCAACACAGACAGTGTCTGTGTTGAATCCCTGGGAGGCCTTTTTCTTGTCACAACTCTCAAGGGACTTTATTCTGAAGGGCCACAAATAACCTTCTACACAACCTCTTCCTCAGCATTCTGCTTGCCCACTGGAAGTGTCAGATAGTGAGGACCAATCTCTCCTGAAAGACGCTTGGCCTGTGACTCTGATGACAGCATGATCCCCACCTTCCTCTCCAGACCCACCTTCCTCCTTCCACTGCACTGACCTAGTGGTCTCCTAAGTTCATCCTCATCCTTCGTCCCTTCTCCAGACATCATTTCCCCTTACAAGCTTCCCTTTGAGGAAAATCCTCTTCTGCTCTACGTGGCCACCCTAGACATCTCCCCCAGGGCCTGACAGGACTTCACCTAATTGCTAGTTTGGCAGGTTCTCAAAAGTCCTCAATTCAAACCCATCTCTCTCTGTTCTTAAGTCACAGACATCTGCTCCAAAACTCTATTAAAATGGCATCTCCAAAGCTTGAAATTCCAGGGTAATCCTTCTTCATGTCCACCCCTTCCCTTGTCCACCCCTTCCTTTCTTCATGTCCACCCCTTCCCTATTAACCATGTTTGGTTAGCTGGTTAGTTACCAAGTCCAGCAAAGCTTCAGGTTCCTTTCATTAACGGTCTTCCTCTCCACCGTCACATCATTAGTTTAGCCCAGGGGTTGGCAGAGTATGTCCCGCCTCTTGCTTTTGTAAATAAAGCTTTGTTGAAAAACATTCCTGCCCATTCATTTATTGTTAAATAATAATGTGGCTGTTTTCACATTTCAACAGCAAAGGTGAGTAGTTAGTACAGAGATTCTATAGCTAGAAAATCCAAAATATTTACTGTCTTGATCTTTACAGAAAAAAAAAAATATTGCCAATCCCTAGGTTAGACCCTTTTGAGTTCCTGTACAAACCGCTTCGAGGCCCCCTAAACCATCTCCAGGCTGCAGGCTTCCCCACCTTCATGAATCTTCCTACCATCCGGTTAACTTTCCTAAAACATCATTTTATTTATATTAATCTCTTGATCAAAAGTTGTATGTGGCTTTCTACTCTGTCCAAGTTAAAAGTCTAGAAATAGAGGGCAGAGCCTTATACATCTCTGCACTGTACACAGTAAGGAGAGCCACGCTGGCCACCCAGGGACAGCAAGCAGCGTGGCTTCCAGCAGGTCTCAGTCTATCAGTGCTCCTTGCCTCATTTCCCGCTGCTCCATGTCCTCCTGCCTCAGAGCTCAGGTTCAGTTATTCTAATCCTTTCCCACTTCCCACTCAGGCCTTATCACCTTGTATTTTGCATCTCTGAGCCTTTATGCCTGATATTCCCCAGGCCAGGCCAGGTCCTCTTTTGTTGATACAAATTCATTCCATCTTCCAAGACCCAGAGAAAATGTGACCTAGTCTATAATTCCTTTCATGTCCTTTCTTGAATAGACTTTCCCTGCCGCTAGCATGGTACTGTTACCCTGGCAATGTTATTTTGCTTTCTTGCTTAATATTAGCTCTTTGTCTTTTCATCATAGTTCTCTCCATAATATATTACAGCACATCATATGAAATGACCAGGTAAACATCAAGTATTTTGTGGGGAGTAAGTATATAAATAACTTGTTGAGAGCAGATGTAAGGTAGATCCGTGGTCCTTTTCCTCCCCCCTGCCCCCACACAGAGATGTGCGGTGATGTCTCAAGATGGTTTTGATTGTCACAACAAAGGAAAGGGGGTGCTACTGACACCTAGTGGGTAGATACCAGAGGTGCTGTTTCTACACACAAGGTACAGGAGGGCTCAGCACTACAAAGAATTATCCAGCCCAAAATGTCGGTAGCGCTGAATTCTTTGCTAAGCTAGAGTGCCCAGAAACATCCTATCTACAAACATAGCAATGAGAAAATGATAACTATTTGTTGACTGACTGAATTCTTCTAAATATTTTATGGTTTTGGTTCTTTGATGGAAATCTCAAACAAGCAAATAATGACTCTTTTCGTAGCTGTATGATACCTCTTTCTGCCCTGACAGAAGTGAACCCAGCAACTAGAGCTTTGGATATGTGTGACTTGGGGATAATTGGGAAGAAGCACATCTGAGGAGAATTCACTTAATGCGGCCATATCCTGGCTATGGCACAACTTAACTTGCAGTTGTTATGGTGGGAGGATCAGTAAACTATCATCTCTTTGATCAGCAATTTGGGGTGTCCAGGGCTCTCTTAGTGATTTCAATCAATACTATTTATTTAAATGCCACTGATACCTTGTAGTCCCCCAAATTTATGTCAACCTACTCCCTTGAGTTCCTGATTGCAGGTTACATCTTACTCCTAGTATACCCCTCCCTATGTCTAATAGCAGGAAACAGTTCATATGTCTCCATTAGAATAGTTGGTTAACACTCCCGTGGGAAGCTGTCCCATGCAGCACCTCAGTCAAAAGTCCAACTTTCTTCAATCTGGGGGCTCCATCACTCTTACCAGTGACGTGATGGCCTCCTCTGCCATCACCTTAGGGCTCCCCACTGCCTTGGCCTCAAAATGATATGCACATCACTTCCCCTTGCTAGAACTAGTCACATGGGGCCATGTGGTGTGAAGCAGAGTTGGAGAAAACACAGCAATGTCTCTGCCGCCATGTCTAAACCTGAGCTCCTGGTCCCTCCACCCTGTTCCTCCCCAAGTCATCCCATTTCAGGGATGCCAACTCCATCCTTCTCCCAGCTCAGGACAAAGACCCTGAAGTCCTCTTTCCCCTCTTTCTCTCTCTCACCATCCACATCCAATATATCAGAAAGCCATTTGCTTCTATCTTCAGAACATATCCTGAATCCAACCACTTCTTAACACCTCCAGTGCTACTCTGTCCGTTTTCACCTGCACAGTTATAAAAGCCAGTGTCTGCTCTCATCACCACAGTCTATTTTCAAAATAAAAGCCAGAGGGATTATTTAAAAACTTAACACACTGACTGCCACACTAGAAAAACAACTTTGTTCTTTAGGGCCACAGTGTTTTATTAGGTCAAGACAGGTCAAGAGACATTTGAATTACATATGTTTCATGAGGTCCTGGGCTCAAAATGAGCATGAGTTAAATACAATTCACATGCCAGTTAATGTGTTAAGTCACATCATGTCATCCCTAAGCTCAAATCCAAATACTTATCATGTCACTCAGGGGAAAGGCTCAAGTTCCTATAATGGCCTGAAAACTCTTACACAATCTGTGGGCTCCACCCTCAGGCAGATTATTTCTAAGACCTTATCTCTGCCTTGTTCTTTCAACCACTGCCACCAACACTGACCTCCTTGCTATTCTGTTTCTTATTGTTTTTTTAAGAGACAGGATCTCAATCTGTCACCTGGGCTAAAGTACAGTAGCACTGTCAAAATTCACTGCAGCCTCAAACACCTGGGTGCAAGGGATCCTCCCACCTCAGCCTCTAGAGTAGTTGGGACTACAGGTACATGCCACCATGCCCACATAATCTCTTTAAAAATTTTTTGTAGATACAGAGTCTTGTTATGTTGCCTGGGCTAGTCTTGAACTCCCAGCCTCAATTGATGCTCAGCCTCTCAAAGTGCTGAGATAGCAGATGTGAGCCGCCATGTACAGCTTCCTTCCTATTCTTTAAACATGCCAGGCATGCTCCTACCTCAGGGTTTTCTGTTTCTGTTGCCTCTAACTCAAACTCACTTCCCCAGATAGCCACATGGTTCAATCCTTGGCCTCCCTTGGGTCTTTCCACAGCATCTCCTTAAAGCCTCCCTAACTACTCTAAAAACATTGCAACTGTCCCTCACCTACCTACCCAACCCCCACAAGTACTTCCTACCCTCCTCCCTGCTTTATTTGGTTTTCCTCCTTACACTTATTATATTTGTTTACTGTTGTCTCCCCCAACTAGAATATAAGCTCCATGAGAACAGTAACATTTGCCCACTTTGTCCACCAACTATTTCCAACACCTAACACCATGCTTCAAATATAGCAGTGCTCACAAATATTCACTGAGTGAATCATATGTAACTGTCCAAAGCTCATTTAAAGTAACCGAACAATAGGACTTAATGTAGTATCCTATAGTGTTATGCTAAACCAAAACTTGGGAGAGGGGAGAATAGGAATTATAGTATGTTTACCTTTTAATTATTAGTTTAGCAAAGTTCCTGGAAGAGAGCAAAAAAACCCCAAATATCTCTTTACATGAATTTGTTAAATTAGTATTCAATTTTCATACATTCTATTACCTTATACCTGCACATTAAAATATTTATTGATGAAAATTATGCAGTAAATTTGCAATCATGGTGACATAATTTACATTTCTCACTAAGACCCATGATATTAAAAGCCTTTGATCTTCATTTAAGTCAACTAAGATCAAGTTGTGTTTTAATGCACACATCATGACACCAACCGTACAGAAGGTTCTGAAACCCATTTAGGTTGATGGAAGCAGGTGTGATCATGTGTTTAACAGTAGATTTGCAACATGAATTTGTGAGTTCACATTCCATCAGAATGACTTTCTAACTGTCCCGACCTTGAATAAGATATCTAAATTCAGCTTCACTGGGCTCTTCTGTGGAAGAGGTTTTGACAGAGCCTACCACGTGGAGCCATTATGAGGGTTAAGGGGATGAGTCACATAGGCACTTAGCGTGGTGCCTATGAATAAAAGTTAGTTCTTCTCAGAAGAGTGGAAGTTACAGTCATTTATTTTTCTCCATTTCTTACACTATTCAAGCATAAATGTATTTCTATATAAAAATTATTATGGGGAGAGCAGACAGAAAAGGAAGGAAGGGGTGAGGGTAAAGACAAGAAAAAAAAAGAAAATAGTGACTAATTCTCACATCAGTTGGATTCGATTTTGACTAAAGTACATTACTTAAACATTAATTTTTACTTCAACTTGCTAATATGTTGTTTATGATACAGGATATTGCATCCTCACTTAAAAGTGAGTTATGTTTGTAATTTCCCCTTTAGAATAATAATATATTTTTTCCAATTTTAATATCAGGGGTATCCAGATTAAGCAGAATGATTTTGAAGTATTTTTTTTCTATTGTCTATAAGATTTGGCATGATCTTTTTTTTGAAATTATCTTTTATTTTTATTTATAAATATTAGTTGTCTATTTTTTGAGACTTTGGAAAAAAAATAGTAAGAAGTTAACTGATGACTCCATACTGAACCTCAGAGTCAAAGCATTCCATAATAGACATACTCTTATTTGACGATGTGAATGTTACTGTCTTTGCATCACTATTATTACTGTTGCTTAATACTTCGTTGCAGCAATCGTCTGATTTCTTTTCTGAATGTATTTATCTTCATTCATTCTTTACAAGGTTTTTGTTTCTAGTCCTTATCTTAAACACGGTTATAGTTGTTAAATTTTAAGCCTTTTTAATTCTGTGAAGGCAAAAAGTGGAAACCTAGTAATCTCATGTATATGTAAAAATTAAAAAATAAAAATAAATTATTTTCATTTTAAGTCATAAGGTAGAACCAAACAATACACAATATGTAGGTTGTAAGTTGAGATAAGACACTTTTGGTACCCAAGGATATCACAGCTCTTATTTACACCTACACTATCCAAACTAACTGCCCCAGGATCCTGACTATTAACCAAACCAGAACCAGCCAGGAAGAGGTTCTGATGCCACCCTTCTTCCTTATCCAATCCATGGCAGAGCACACTAAATTGATAATGTTACTCCTATAATGAGCCAGGATGTAACCATAGCTTGCTCCTCAACACAGCCTGCCGGAACTGGCCAATCACAGTTCAGAGAAGAAAAACTTGGTATTTTCTCTTCAGATTTTGTCAAATGACGTGAAATCACAGTCCATACTCTGTATAACAGGGGGCTCTTCTTCTGTATAGATCATGTGTATTCTAAAATTTGTATAAAAGTTTTAACAAATCAGATGTGGAATCAACCCAAGTGCCTGGCCATGAGTGGCCATAAAAAAGATGATGAATTAGTATCTTTCATGACAATCTGGATGGAATTGGGAGGCCATTCTCCTAAGTGAAGTAGCTCAAGAATGGAAACACAAACGTCACACGTACTTACTATTAACCAATGAGCACACATGTACTTACTATTAACCAATGAGCATGGAGGGAAGTAAACCTCCGTGGTTGGTGTAAATCAAGCAGGGAGAGAGATAAGGAGAGGGGCAAAAACCTACCTAATGGATATACTGAACACAAATGTGGGTGATGGGCACACTGACAGCCAGGACTCAGACATTACAGTAGCCACCCAGCAACCTAAGACATTGGTACCCCCTTAATGCTTTCAAATATTAAGCATTATTATTATTTTTTTTTTTTGAGACAGAGCCTCAAGCTGTCCCCCTGGGTAGAGTGCCGTGGCATTATAGCTCACAGCAACGTCCAACTCCTGGGCTCAAGCGAGTCTCCTGCCTCCGTCTCCCAAGTAGCTGGGATCACAGGCGCCCGCCACAATGCCCGGCCATTTTTTTTTTTTTTTGACTGGAGCCATCGTGTTTGGTGGGTCCAGGCTAGGGATTCGAACCCGCCACCTTAGGCGTACATGGCTGGTGCCCTAGCCAGTTGAGCTATAGGCGCCGAGCCTTAAGCATTATTATTAAATAACAAATAAATAAAAAGCATTTTGAGCATAATGCAATCCCCTAAACTCCTAAATACTGTGGAGACATACAGTAACCGTACGTAATATAATCGCAACTGTGCAGGAGGAAAGCCCATGATGTGATGGCGAGGGAAAGACAAGAGGTCGGAGAGAAATGCGTGCATGCCTCATTTTTATTAAAAATAAAATTACTGGACACTTTAAGAAAAGTTTTAGCAAATCAAATTATAATTTTAGAAGGTCACAGATGATAACTAGTGCAATCTTGTGCTGAAGCCTCATTAACTCACAGAAAAATATAAAAATTCAGAGTCAAAAAAATTACTTACAAAAAGAGAGTAAGTCAGAATGACTAATAATAATTAAAATACATTTACTGCACCTACTTGGTAACTTCACAGTTCAGGTACTCTATCATACAACTGCAAAGTCAAGCTGTAATTGGCAACGTGGAGTTAACAGTACTTATGAAACGGGCTCCACCTTGAGCAGAGTTCTATGGAACACTGAAGCATGTCATTCAGGTGGCTGATATAAAAATTGCATGTGGTAAACACCAGTTTAAAGGTCAAGTTCTTCCAAACACAACTGAAGCCTCAAAAAGAATAATCCAACTCTGTTTAGTTATAAATCAAATACACTTAAAAACCAAGGATGTGCGTTGTTCATATTGATTTAGATACCCAGGAACAAAGCAACAGACCAAGATTTTTAGTTTTCAATGAGGCCACGTAATAAAAATGCAAAAATGATTTAAACTAAAATTAACCAAAGTAATTCTAATATCATAGCCTGCCAGAAGCTGGAGATCTGAAGCTCCACGTCTAGATATTAAGTCTGATTGCATATTCAATTCTATACAGTAGATAGAAATGTGTCTAAAGGGTTCACGGAGCAGCCCAGATTATAAAGCTGGGTCAGTGGCTCTAATCAAAAATATACTATGAAATCTCTAAGAAGAAAGACCAGCGGAATAATCAAAAGTCATGAGATACTCTAAGACAGATAAAAAAGAAATTTGTTTATTAAATTAGCTCTAAAATTGTAATAGACATTATTAAATTAGCATGTTTGGTGCAAGCAAATAAATATAAGTCATGTCTATAAATGTATGAATTTTCAAGTATTACTAAAATATACACTATGTAATATGGATCCAATTAGAATTGATTGAGACCTCCCTAATGGAAACTTGCCACCAATAATATGAGAGAATTGATTTAGCAGCAGTAGAAACGCATCAGAGTTTTCAGGCCCTTAGTGTATAGTATGCAGGGAATGCAATCCTACTGTGAACTGTGACTTATTCATTTTACTTTGTTTTCCTTAGTATTCACTAATGTTTTATTTTATAACACATAATACTTAAAATTAATAAACCATATTTCTTTTTGAACCTTCCATCTTGATCGTTAATTTAGGCCAGACTCCATCTCACTTTGATACCAACATTTTAGAGGAAAGAAAAAAATCGGTAGTGATATTCATCGCCACCAAAATAGGATTTTAAAGCACCTCCATCTATAAGAATATTACAAAAACTATAAAAATCATAAATATTGCCCGTTCTTTATTTGAACACATAAAATATATTTTGCAGTCTCAAAGGAAGCATTGCTATGTGTAACCTGGAGACATAGCCACTTCTAGTAATGAGAACAACATTTAGTTAAAAGTGGTAGCAAGCTGTAAATGACTGTAACATAAAGAGCTTCTAAATAACTATGAAGTTCTAACATAGAATTTCAGAAAAATTTGGGAAAGTTAAGTCATATTTTTAATTGCTTATGTCTTAAGCCTCTAAGGCAGACCACAAAATAAAAGCCAAATATAATGTTAAAAAAAAAAAGAGAGAGAGAGAGACAAAACTTTGTTTTGATCATACACAGTTAAGGTAGTGTAATACCTTATACATAATTTTTTTAAATGTGAGTCAACTATGTAGTCATGAATCAGTAATCTACTCTCAAAATAACATTTTGATTTTCTAAAATTTGTTAGGCTATTCATTAATATACCTCACTATAAGTATATAAAAGCTTGTGAAGAAAACACTTCCTGATCATCAGCAAGAATTGTGCTAATTGTACAAGTTGAACAGGCCTCACCATTCCTCATTAGTTTACAATCTAGTAGAGAGACAGGCGAGTGAACAGTTCAGTTGTGAGAGGCGAGTTCATTTCAGTTGTGAGAGGTAAGTGTTAGAGGTAACACTCAGATGTTAGAGGTAAAGGCCGGAGGCTGATGGCCCCAACCTGCAGCGGCTGACTCAGCATGGCTGGTACGGTGGGGAGAAAGGAGCGAAACCTAGACTAAGACTTCAAGAATTACATGTTACCCTGGCAGGGAAGAGATGCACCTGGGAGGAGGCAATAAATAGTACTTGAAAAATCCACAGAAACCCCAGACAACCCAGGCGATTCAGGGAACTGACAGAAACCAGAAATAAGATTGAAAAAAATAAGCGTTAAGCCTCGTCTGCCTGACTGCATGCTTGAGCCTCTTACTGGAGGGCAAGAAAGGTGATGTGATCAGGAATATTTTAGAAAGACAACTCTAGAAGCAACTTAAAGCAGAACAAGACAGGCAAGAGATAAAATAAAGATCCAAACTAAAAGAGCCAGAACAAAGAGAACAGACCATGTAAAAAGTAAGAATGAACAAAACGTTGGGATGGGCGCTGAGGAGAAGATGGCCTACCTGTTTGTTGGCACAACCTACCCGGTAACTGGTGATGTCATTCACTGGGATGGGTAATACAAGGGTTGAAGAGAAAGGGAGAAAAAGTGGGAGAGGAAAGCTGGTGAGCTCAGTTTTCAGCTGCTAAGACTGCAGACCTATGAAGTCCCAGGCAGAGCCGTCCAGCAGGTAGTGATATACGCAAGAATGAATGAATACTCATTAAAGAGCATCAAAATAGCCCAAGTGTTTGTAATAGTAGCTAACACTGTTTTATTCTAAGTGAGGCACGTGTAAGCACTTCATGCAACATTGTTTAATTATCCTGCCTATTCTATAGGGGAGAAAGAGTAATTTCCCAGTGGTTACAAATTATTCAAATGTCAGAGATGTCCCATCTTACAACTCAAGCCCTAAACTACTATATTATGTTGTATCATGCAAAACCCACCACAGGTGTTAGGGCCAGATAAAAGTGCCTTTAATTCTAATCTCTGCTACTTAACAGCCATTTGACCTTTACCCTCTATAAGCCATGGTTTCCTTATCTGTAAAATAGTAGCCTTAAAAAATCACAGGCTCAAAGCGCCTGTGGCTCGAAGAAGTAGGGTGCCAGCCCCATATGCCGGAGGTGGCGGGTTCAAACCCAGCCCCGGTCAAAAACTGCAAAAACATAAAAAATAAAATAAAACAAATAAATAAAATCACATTACTAGAATATGGTAGAGATTGGAGAAAGGGTACGGAAAGTGCTAGACACAGGGCATATGCCATTAATGGAGCCTACTGTGTGGCTGTGCTAAAGAACGAATTCACTTGAAGTAAAATGCGATGATCTGAGTAAATTCCTTTTCGCTTTACTACGAATTTTATTTTAATTCCACTCCTACTCTTTCTACATATTAATAAATGCTATGAAGTAGTTTTCAAAACTTTTGTGACATTAATATATTCTGCAAAATTTAGAGTCATTTGAAGATATCAATCAAACTGAAATCACTGCAAGGTCAAGTGGTTGATTCTCATGTTTTTGACATTTCTATAGTCAGATGCCACAGGAGAGTAACCCCAAAGTCATCAGGCATGTTGATGTTACCGAGAGAGCTTTGGACTTGGAGTCAGAAGCCCTGTGTGAAGTCCCTACTCTGTCACTTACCAGCCATGCCAACATGGGCAAGTCATTTAACTACTGTAAACATCTCCTTGCACATTTACTCATGAACAGATTGACCTACATGTTCTCAAACCAAAATTCGGCAAATGGATTTGAGCTGACAGGCTAGGAAAGTCACCTGGTTCTCAAAATCATTCTGGTTCTCAAAACTAGGTGCACATTAGAATCATTGGAAACTTCAAAAAACACATACACTTTTCTAGATAGGGAACTCCACAATCCTAAAATGTTGCTAAGACATTGTATTTACAAGTTCTGGGCTTCATGGTGTGAAAAGTGACATGAAGTGTCTTGGTTAGTACTTCACTCTGATGTTAAATATAAAAATGCATTCTCTTTAACCTCAACTGCATTGAAAGCAAAAATTCTTTCTTGAATATACATACACCCTAGAGTAATTAACTGAATCAGCCATCCTAGTCTTCCAAGACTCTGCCTGATTTTAGCATTGAAAGTTCAGGTTCCCAGAAACCCTGAGTCTCTAGAAAGCAGGGACAGTTGGTTCCTCTAGCAGACATACACATTTTTATGAAGCCCTCAGAGTACCACAACAAAAGTACAGATCAATAGTACTTTTCCCATTAAGCGTTACTATTAAAATGTCAACACTCTCTGTTGACCATTCAGACACATGGTCACACTAATAGACCTCTGATTCCAGCGGGACTCATGAACTAGTAATGGCCTGGGTGAGAGAGACAGAAGTCACGATGGCCACCATCCATTTTGCTGGAGTCCCTACAATGAATATTAAGTTCAATAATCAACATTTTTTAAAAATTGTTTTAAAGCCCTTGCCTCCTGATGGTGATTTTAATCTACTTTACTAAAAAAAAAAAAGCACATGATTGTTAAGGAATAATCTCTCTACCATTAGACAGATTTCATAGTTTTTTAGAATTAGAAGTTTTTGTTCTGACAATGATGCCATGTGAAATAAATAATAATATGATATATAATGAAATTAGATTATGGTCATATCTATCAAAATTAAAGACCTGGCTATCATTTCTTTTAAATACAAATCCACTAGAAAACAAATTAATTTCAAATGGCACCAGAATATAAGGCTCTCAGTATTTTAAAATTAAACTCATCATATACGCCTTTTCTAGAATCATACTGTTATAGACAAATATCTTTTCTTCAGTTGCCAGAGAGAGACGCAAGACTCCAAGATCAAATCATGATCATATGGGCCACACACAGTGGCTCACGCCTATAATCCCAACACTCTGGGAGGCCAAGGCGGGTGGATCATTTGAGCTCAGGAGTTAGAGACCAGCCTGAGCAAGAACAAGACCCTGTCTCTACTAAAAATAGAAAAACTAGTCAGACATCATGGCAGCCACCTATATATACCCCAGCTTCTTGGGAAGCTGAAGCAAGAGGATCATTTGAGATTGCTGTGAGCTATGACACTGTACCAGGACAACAGACTGAGACTCTGTCTCAAAAAATTTTAAAAAGTCATGATCATACAAGTTAATACAGAACAGCATCAGTCTATAGAACACACTCTTGGCAAGTATGAGTCTTCTTACTTGCGACATCACTAGTTCTCTGTGCCCTGTCAGCTTAGATAGCACTTTCCAGTCGTGTGCAGATGTGGGGTGACCCTCTCACTGCCTCTAGTCCCACACACTTAAGAGCTAGCATCATAACTTCGCATCTTTTGTATTTACAGGGATGAATCTGGAGAATATTCCCCCAAGTGAAGTATCTCAAGAATGGAAAAGCAAGCATCCCAGGTATGCAGTACTAAGCTGAAGACAGTCGATCGACACCTAAAGGCCCCCATGAGAGTCAAGCTGGTTACATTAAGAAGGGGGAGGGGTAAGTCCCCCCCACCAGCTACAATGTGGGCATACGGCACACGTCCTGGGTGAAGGACTCAACAACACAAACTTTACCTGACAGATGCAAATAGTGGAACCTAATCATACGTCACTTCATAATAGCCCAAACGAAATAGAGGAAAAGAAAAAATAAACAAAAAAGAGTGCCTAATGAGCTAAGAGAAAAAGCCAGAGAAAGTCTTTCCTTTTGGGAAATCAGAATCTTATAAGGATTGTTACCAATCTGGTACATTCTTGGTCTTGTAATAAACCATGTGAAATAAGAAAAGCCCTTGAGAACTGCGGTTTCTTTCAATCCCTGAAATAAACAAGCAGCATGCCAATAATACACTTTCTCTTTTTGTGCTTCTGATACCAAACAACATATGAACAGTGCAGTATATCTGAAAGGAAACAGCATAAAGGAGGTGTGTAAAATTGCTGAGACTGTCTAAAACATGTAGTATGATTGCAACATCCTGGCCTTTCTACTACTGGCTTTCCCAGCAGAGAATCAAGGGTAATATCAACACATGACATCATTATTTAGCAGAAACAGCAGAAAGCTCCAAAGGCCTGTTTCATGGCCTAGAGAGAGAGTTCCAAAAGCATCTAACAAACACTTAACAAACTGTTATGCCTGACTATATATTCCTTTTAAGTGTGACTGGGAGCAGTGTTACTATGACTTTCTTCAGCAAAACTAAGACGCAATTGAGACTTACTGATTGCTCATTTAAATCCTGGGAGTCTTCCATGTGGTTTTCTCACTTCTCCTGCCACTCCCAAGTAGAAGCAGCTTTCGTCAATCAAAAATGACTATCTGAAACAAAAAGACAGAAACAAATAGGAAAAGAAAAGGTTATATATTTTATTCCTTTGTAAAACATGGATTACCAAACCCATTAGAATGTAGCATAAGAGTAATTAGCAGAGCATTTTTTAAAGAGCAAAATTCACTAATATTGGCCCTATCTGGTATAATTAGTGATCTCGAAAGTAGCGTTATGGCAAAATTGAGGTGTGTAAATAGCTACTTAAAGAGTCCTACAGATAAACAAAAATTTCTGAAGACAACTTTGGAGACAGACTCTTCAGTAAACAATGAGCGCACTCAATGAGTTCCTGAGCGCGATCCCTTGTCAAGAAGCTGACAGATTAAAAATTAAGTCTGAATTAAACATTTGCTTTTGAAAGTACACAAAATAATATGAAAAACTGCAGTGTGTGCTATGATACGATAACTTCCTCCTACAGGAAAGATTGTCTACATTACCAAATGATCATTCTTCACTTCTGAAGAATATGATATTATAAAATACATGGCCAAGTTTTTTTAAAAGAGTGAAAATAAGACTATTAGGTTAAAGAAGGTATTACAAATAAACACGGGAAGGAGAGCTGGTCAATCAACTATTGTGAGATAAATGGTTAACTACTCAAAAAAAGTTAATCTTTACTCCATAATATACATTAACAAATTTTCCAGGCAAATTAAAGTTAAAAAAAAAAACTATACCAAAAATAGGCAATTTTTAATTGCCAGGGAAATATTTTATAATAGTAGCAATGGAATATAACAAAAAGGCTAAACACCCTGAATCCTCACATGCACACAATCAAAATTAAAAGGTACATGAAAATATAAAAAGAAGAGACCTGCATAAATATCAAACACAACGGGCCGAGGTCCTTAACCTACAAAGGGTTCTTACAATTCAAACGGAGATGCAGACATACTCGATAGAAATAGGGTCAGTCACCACAAAACAATGTCCAAACTTGAAAGTAAATGAAATTCAACTTAAAATTGTAATGATAGATTTCTAGTCCTTCGAATTCTAATTATAATGAAAGAAAAAAGTAAAAGAATATAAGAAATTAAAAAAGAGATTAGGTTAAAACAGTGTTTATCACAGGCACAGATATAGATACAAATCATTAAAGTCACATTTCAAGGAATAATAGAGGGACATCAAATGCTTCCGAAAATGTGATTTTAAGGGGAAAATAAGTATTCCAATCTGCAGAAACAACTGATGACCAGATCAGTCTATTAAATATTCAATACAGCTGGCACTTTGCTCATTTTACAGACAGCCATTCACATAGTCCCTACTATAATCAGGGTCCATGGCCTGAATGTCTTTGCTGTTATACTTGGCAGAATTTTCTACAATAAAACTATGACTTTCCTTATTAGAATACAAAACATTTTAGAAATTACAAGGAAAACTTAAAATGTGAATTGGAAAGTGTTTTATGTACATACAGATCAAAAGGGTTTTTTATTCAATCTTAAGAGTTAAAAGTCAAAAAATGGTAATGGCAACTTACATGTGTGTAATGTGATGGTCTCAGTGAGATACAGATTAAAAATATTCCAGAACTAGAAAAGTGTCATTTTGATGAAAAGTACAATTTTAAAGTACATCTAAAATAGGGGGTGGGTATTGAATATAGGGTGGATTATTGAGCATCCTGAAAGCTATCACAGTAGACATTTGAGTTCAGGAGTGGCAATACCTCTAGATAAAGAGGTATTGTTTTGTGCTGGGGCAGGGGAGGGGGTGAGAGCTGAGATGAGGTGACCAGAAAAAGCCAAGCTTTTCTCGGATGAATCACACATTCATCTTCCTCTTCCCATTCCCTCTTCTCCTCCTAAAGGATTGGTTCTGCCCCAAGTCTGCATCTCTCATTCTGGTCCTGATTCTTGCTGGTCCCTTGCTTGCTCCTCCTTTCCTAGTGGACCCACTGATCCTGGCCCTGTGCACTGCTCACAGGCCTGGTAACTAGCAAGAGTCTGGCTCAGGCTCACCCTGGATCCAATGTACACCACAGTGAGTGCTGGCCACTAGTCCCACCCACCTGTGCTGACTTGCCCATGCCTCCACACCCGCCACCTCATATCAATCACAGCTGAGACCTTCCTTATAGCTACTCCTCACTCCTCACCACCTGGATGCCCAATTAGCCACGTGCTCTCTTAAAGGAAGAATCCGATGTCCTGATGCTCTTTCTTTCTTTTTTCAAGACAGGGTCTCATTCAGTCATACAGACTAGAGTGCAGTGGCTTCATCACAGCTCACCGCAACCTCAGACTCCTGAAGCAATCCTCCCTCTACAGGCTCCAGAAAGTGGTGGGATTATGAGTATGAGCCACCATGCCCAGCCTGTTACGTCTTCTTTTTCTAATACATAAATGGAGAAAATAAATGTTAAAAATACTATGCCAGATTTCAAAGGGCAGGCACAACTGATTCAGCTACATAAAAACACAAAACAAAACCTTTGCATTTCTGAATATAGAATAAAAGCTCAAAAAGTAAAAGGATACAACAGATTATGGAAGACAATCTCTAATTTTTTTTATAAATATGACTATATGCATTGAGAACAGAGAATTAGGTTAGTAAAAGTTGAAGAGTCCATTAAATTATCAGGCAAGAACAGGAGAACACAATTCTTTAAGAAAATGTAAATAATAAACAAATATATGAGAAAGGGTTTACTCTCATAGTTCCCAAAATATGTAAATTTAAGCAACAAGTATATATTTTGGGTGGTTGTATACATATTAATAATCAAACTATTTAAATATGGATAATACCCAATGTCAGAAAGAATACAGGGAACATGATGTCCTCAGTCATTTTCTAGTAACAATGTCAAGGTTTCTGATACTTTTAGAAATTAATCTGTCACTGCACTCTATTCATTAATTAATAAATTAATTTTTTTTGAGACAGAGTCTCATTCTGTCACCCTTCATAGGTTGCTGTGATAACTCAAATTCTTAGGCTCAAGTGATTCTCATGCCTCAGCCTCCCAAGTAGCTGGGACTGTTTTTAGAGATGGGGGGGTCTTGCTCTTGCTCAGCTGGTCTCAAACCTGTGAACTCAGGCAATCCACCCACTTCAGCCTCTCAGAGTGCTAGGATTAGAGGCTAGTGCCATTGCGCTGGGCCCTGTCACTGCATCTTAAAGCTATAAATACGTTTAAACTCTTATCCAGTATTGACCATCCCTAAAGAGTAAACTTTCCCCCCCAAAAGCCACAAGATTTTATTCAAGATAATAAAAACTAGAAACAGCTTCATCTTTGTAGTGATTTAAACAAATTATGATCAATCAATGTAATATAATATTGAATGATCAAAAGAGTAGATATTAATATAAAAACAACACGAAAAAGTGAAAACTGTTAATTACTTAGCAAAAAAATCAGACGCAAAATTATAGCTGTGTTAACACTAATGTACAACTAAGCATTCGTTTGGATATTGATTCAAAAATACAAATAATGTGATAAAGAATTATGGTTTGGGTTTCACATACCTTGATTATCATTATTCTATGTTATATGTGCAATAAGTCAATTTTTTTCACTGTAACACAGATCACAGAGTAAGTAAAACTAAATGAGGCTGAAATAGTTTTACGTTTTATCTGTAGCATCAGATAAAACCATAGCACATAGTGAAAATGGATTTTCTGAGTAGATTCCTTCTCCAAGGGGTCGCTGTCACTTCTACAGATTAAATTTCAAAACCAGAGCAATCTCTGTAAGGGAAGGCAATTTTTGTCTTATTTACTGGAGTTATCTATTGCACCCTGCTCAGTATCTAGTACATTTTAAGTGTTTAAAAAACACTGATGAATAATGTGTATGATTTATGACAGATGGAAGTGTAACATAGTGTATCTTATGATGGAAATGAAAAAGGGTAAACAGAGAATGTAAGTTTTGAAAACTGTGTCTCAAGAATATGGCTATTTTAGGAAAAATCTGTTTTGCCCACGTTTTTCAGGTACGTAATTGACTTCACTTTAATGTTCACTTTGATTTAGTACAATAAAAACAGAAACTTTTAGGGAAGCATTTCTTGCTAAACTGGACTATTTTAACTTTTCAGAAAATTCAATATTCAGCATGAGTCTACCAAGTAATTCCTTATTCACCTGACCTAATAATAAAATATACTTAAAATGACTATTGATAAAACGATTTTTTACTTACAACATAGCATGTTGCATTAGTTTCCTAAGACTCTTGTAAAAACGTCCCACAAACTGGGTGGCTAAGAACGACAGTTATTTATCTCACAGTTCTGGAGGCCACAAGTCCTAAATCAAGGTCTTGGCAGATCTACACTCCCTTTGCAAGTCCTAAGAAAGATTGCTTCTTTCTCCCTGCCTGTCCCCTGGTGGATGTCGGCATCCTTGGCATAGCACGGGTTGTACGAGCATCACTGGGATCCCTGTCTTCATCCCTTCATCAACACACAGTGTTCCCTTCACGTGGCTTTCTCCTGTGTGTGTCTATGTCTCTGTGCCCAAATTTCCTCTTCTTATAAGTACACCAGCCATTGGATTAGCATCCATCCTACTCCAGTAAAATCTTGACTTAATGACACCTGAAAAGACCCTATTTCCAAATAAGGTCCACGCCTAGGTCTTAGGACTTAAACATACCTTTTAGGGGACACAATTTACCCATAACGCATGTGTACAATTATCACATTGAAATTATTTTTAAGATGTGATCTAGATATAAATTTAATATTTCCAGAAAGGATATATAAAAGTTAAAGAGATCGACCATCAGGAAAGAAGTGAGAATGTTCCAGAAGGACCACCATCTCCGGTCACTGTTGCTAACTCAAGTGAAATTAAAGTTACGACTTCAGGAAAGATAGTGGAGCAGAAGAGAATTAAGCCAAAACGTGGCATTCTTTGTTAACCACCGGTTCAGAATCTATTTCATGAACAGTTGGGGAGTTGTTTGCATCAATGTTCCATGTTACAATGTAATACAGTACTTTGCTTTATATTTCCTTGAAATTTAGATTAATTGTTACTTAGTTTGACTTTTTATGGCAACATGAATTTCTTTCTTTGCCAAATACACTAAGGTACTAAAATATTATGGTCCTAGTGATTTTATATTAGGGAACCAAGTAAAACTACCCAGGCTAATTGCAAACACAGTATTATTTTACATCATAATTTACCAGGGGTTGTTATGCTAAATCCTTGAACATTTAGTTTTCACAAATATATGAGAAAAGGACAAGAACACTCTTCAAATCAAGTAAGAGAAGTATTACCTCATAATAAAGATATAAAATTAAGGAATAACAGTAACCTCATGCTGTTTTATGAGGCAATAATCTAGTTCTCAGCTCTATCTCAAGGCCATTCCCTCAGAAAACGTGGATTTCAAACAAGAATAATAGAGACCTCACTCATTCCATATTAGAGTATTTCTTTTCCAGTTACATTTTCAAAGTATAGACAATTTCATTAGATCCTTTTCTTTAAACTCTTATAGACTCTTGGGTCATAGATTAGGATTAAAAATCCAACATTTCTTCTAACTGAAATATGTATTATCAGATTTATATAGAATGTTTTAAGGCAATTCTCAGAAATGGAATGAAGCACCCCAGGGTGGTCCAGGTAGAAATAGCAAGGCTCCCTGAACCTTAAGGAATGAGGTGTTGAAGGAGGTTTGAGAATTTTGTAGAGAGTGTGTAATGTGGACCTAATATTTTGTCTTTCTCAACAACTTTTAATAAAAACTAGATGGGCCAGTCATGCTTTGCCCTGGCTGGCTGAACAAATGTGAACATGAAGGGGAGAGACCTCATCTCTGTGCCAGGACTAGCATGGTACAGGAACAGAAGCTGCACACAGGGCCTACACCTCATGATTACGTGCACAGACAGCGTGGCTTTCCACCAGTCAGCAAGCCCGACTCCTGGGCTTTGTTCCTGATGTCTCGCCCACTTACTCTCTATATTCAGTACATCCCCAGATGCTCTCAGTACCTCCCAGAGTTCACGCACATCCCTCCTTGGTTTCTCTTCTCATTGCCACCACAGGAGGTCAGCCATCATCACCCTCGCCTGAGCTAGACCAACAGCCTCTTGATGGTCTTCTCTCCCGTCCTGCTCCATGGGCACCATTTTTCCCAGTGCAGCCCGAGTGAGAGTTCTAAAATGCAGTTCTGATTGTATTCTCTTAAATCAATTCAAAGCTTTACCCCATCCTCAGGAGAAGTCAGAAATTCTATAACCAGTCCCACTTGCTACCCTCGCCATGCTAGTAAGTATACACTTCTGCCAAAAGGTCCCTCGAGGGGTTACCAAGGGTCTGGCGCTTTTGCTCCCAGTGCTACTATTCTAAGTGGGAGTCCTGAGGGACAGGTCCCCTTCTTTCTCCTCCAGTTCTGTCCGTTGTCCTTGCCAGTCCCTCAATCAGGTACTAGCTTCACATCATCCTACAGCCAAAGGCTGGGGCCTATACTATACCATGAGTTTCCTGTGAGGACGCCAGCACAGCGGAGGGCTACACTTGTCTCTTGCTGCATTGAAAAGAAAGAAAAAAGAGGGGAAGAGGAGACTACATTCCTCATCTATGCTCCAAATATCCAGTATATCGTTGACAAGATTTAAAAATTGCAGCTGCCCAAACTTTTGTTCCAGCCCATGTGCCAAAGCTGGGATAAGCAGACAGCTGCCTGGGTAGTCCTAGCCGTGACCTCTGACACAGCCACTTTCTAACCTAGGTGAGGCTCTCAAGGACCTCTGAACTGTACAGAGTTGCCAGGACCACGAGAGGGTGCCACTACATTACATTCTAACATTCCAAACAATTAATCTATTATTTGCTTTTAGATTTTCAAACTGGAAGCAAATTTTCAGAAGCATGTTTTAAAAAACAAAATAACAAGGTATATATACATATTTATATATATATACATATATATACATATTTTCCTGCATAAGGGGTATACATATATATATTATGCACACACACACACACTATATATATATATATACACTGTATATATATATTTCACAGATCCCTATTCAGCTTAACTTGTTAGGTAGGTTCTCCAAGTCTTCTCCAGTTACACCAAATTACTTGTATTTTATGATTCATCTTGCTTAGGATATGGGCCTGGGAATATATTAAGCTAGTCCTCCTTTGTGGCAGAACCTTTGGGATATAAAACTTAGGAGCTCCTTATTGCCATAGTCTGTAGGGAGAGACACAAGGGAAATGACAAGGAGAGGAGCCAAATGAGGATGGCAAGAAAGTCCCGGCAGAGTGGAAGCACTGGATCTTATTCCTGTAGTTTCACTATTTCTTTGCTTTCCTGAGGATGGGTTGGCCAATTCTTCCTTACCTTTCATGAGCTATTTTCACAGTATTTAATTAAATTTTCTTCTTTATATTGTAATTGTATAGGAAGTCTAAAAACTTGTATTTCTATTACATTGTTGTGAAATTATAGCTGTGATCCAGTGTCCAGAGGGCACTGCTTTACAGCTCCCATGATCCAGTGTCCAGAAGGGCATTGCTTTACAGCTCCCGTGCACCTTGTTACCTGCACTGCCCTCCACATTTCAGGACCAGATCTGTGAAGCTGGGTCAGGCCGTGGCTGGCTCCAAGCACTCAGGCAGCGTGCCAGAGGGGGAGCCAACAGTACAAAGAACACCTAGCTCTAATTCTGTGGCCAACTGTTCAGAGAGGTGGAGATGCACATTCTTCAATCACTCACATGATTCTCATCCCTGCCTGTAGAAAAAGAAAGTGGCCAAGGTGTCCAAGAAACCGATCTGGGGGAACAATAATGAGCACCGTGCCTGACTCCAAGTTCCTTAAATGGAGCTAACTGCGAGCTAGATGCTGAGCTATTCTTTAATTGTTTATAAATAAAGACAGAACAGGGACTTTTGCAAAAATGTCCATGTAACACCAAATGCTTAATAATAATGAGGTGAATAGTGCTCGTGCTAAAGAAATTATAACAAGCTCAACCATGAGAATCATTTGGGCCATTTACTCATTTGATGCCAAAAATCTTCCCATAAATATGAATGATGATCACTTGAGTTTTGACAAGCAGGTCGCACCAAGGTTTTCTATTTTGGATTTGTTTGCTGATTGTTGATCGTTGGCTAATGAGCTTGGAAAACACAGATGTAGTTGTGAATAAACTGTCCCAGGAAGACATCTGAAAGAATTCTGAGCCTGAGCAAGTTTTGTTTGCCCTACAGGGACTAAGTCAAACTCTGCAGACAGCCTTCTCTTAGCTCCAGTTGCCCTTCCCAAGCAACACTTTGAAATTATTCTGCTGATCACTTTGCAAACACTGCAGTGATTGTCTAGCTGGCTCTCCAGTAGCCTGGTAGAAGAGAAAGTATTTCAACCCCTTTCTCAGAGGCTATCTGCTTTTTTCTCAGCCATAAATTTCTTTCATGTAATATGAGAAGTTTTCTGTGATGAAGAATATATGATTATATACATTTCTTAACACACATCTGATGAATTTATGTCCTGCCTGGGAAAAATGTATTGTACTTTATAAGAATTTAAGAATATAATTGGTGGGATCACACCTACAGTGCATCTTAACAAGGGTACATGTGAAATTTACTAGGTGTAGAATATATATGTTTTAACACAATAACTAAGAAAATGCTGTGAAGGCTATGTTAACTAGTTTGATGACCATATTTCAAATTGTATATAAAACCAGGACGTTGTACCCCATGATTGCATTAATATACACAGCTATGATTTAATGATAAAAAAAGAAAAAAGAAGAATTTAAGAATAGATCTCCTAAGTTTAGTCTTCAGCTCTTGAAACCCTAGAAATGGAAAAGATCATTTTGCTAGAGAAAATGTAAATTTTGTGATTCCAAGTGAAGACTGGAATAAAACAGATTCACATGTGAATCTTTGACTTTCCATGGGGTAACTGTTTGGCCTTAGAGAAGTTAGTATCTTCAAATATCACTCTCTTCATTCATAAAATAGAAATAATACTTGTATTACATTTTGTTGGCATTATTGCAAAAATAGACACTATTTTGATTACTGGTAGGAGTAGAAAAATGCCTGCTTTTATATTTTGCTCTTCATATACCGAATTAAGAGCAAATATTATACTGATAATATAAATATTACACTGATCCATGATTTCCAGGTGTTGTATTAACCACCTTTACTTAGGTAGTGGCCAAAAGTTACCAGTCTTTCACCCATTCTCTGAACTCAGATAAATTTACAAAGATGAACAATACCTTGATTAACTCCCTAGAATTTACCACCTTTCAGTCTGTCATTCTGTATAATATCGAGGTTGTGATTGGTTGTCTTAGCGTTGCGAGATTGAGATGATCAACAACAGAATTACAGCAGGATGCAGAAGAGAAAGAGCCTTCCACGTGAAGGGATGCTAAGAAGTTTCAGATTGGAAAAAGCTGGAGTAAAGGACAAAATATTAGACAATAAAGAAAACTGGTTATAACTATATTTTGACAGCTTTAAAACCCAAATAAAGGATGACATATGTGATATCACTACAGCAACGTATCTATGTCAGATTTTTGAAAAACAAGGTGTGAGAAGCCACCAGAATCTGGACTGATGTTCTGACCAAAAGAAGCCCAGAGTAGAGGTGGACCTGAGGACTAATTTGGGAGAGGAATCGATGGGACACGAAATATGCCAGCACAACTGAGAAGGCAAACGTTACTTCCATCACGCCTTAACCTGTCAAAAATTGGTGAGATGAAGAAGTGAAGGGGAAAGGCGCATTTTGATGTGTGTGTTGCTATTTTTTTGTGGTCATCGTCTTCCTTTATGGGGACAGGCAGGAAGCAAAAATAAAAAGCAACCCCCAAAAAGAGGGGATCTGAAAAGCAGGTCACATTTATTGCAGGGGATCTAGAAAAACTCAGCCCACTCCCCAAACTCAACAAAGAAGCTGGTTATATTGGGAGCCTTTGGGAAAAGAATAAAAGAAAATAATTACTTGAAATAAATCAAAACCTCAGCCTTGCACAAATGTAAATTCAAAATTTTTACTGCCTCTGTGGGATTAAAAACCTCAAGCCAAAAAATAAAATCAAAACTGACCTAGAGGCTTACAATCCCTAGACTCCAGGGGACGCAAATGTGAAGCTGCTCCCTGGGGCCCCAAGGATTCTGAGAGAAATCTATCAAAAATTATAAGCTACACAAAGACATAAAACACAGTAGAGAGAAGAGCCACAACAGGGGAATCGGACACGTATGAATTCGAGATTTTAGGACAATCTAAAAAAAATGATGTAAGTATGCTTGAAACAATTAGAGAGAGAGAAGAAATGAAAATGAAAAAACTAAAGGAATCACACATAAAAAAATAAATATACCATTTGGAAAAGAACCACAGAAATGTTTTTTTTTAAATACACGCATTGAGGCTTGGCGCCTATAGCTCAACTGGCTAAGGCGCCAGCCACGTACACCTAAGGTGGTGGGTTCGAATCTCCAGCCTGCACCCACCAAACAATGATGGCTGCAACCAAAAAATAGCCAGGCGTTGTGGCGGGCGCCTGTGGTCCCAGCTACTTGGGAGGCGGAGGCAAGAGACTCGCTTGAGCCCACGAGTTGGAGGTTGCTGTGAGCTGTAGTGCCACGGTACTCTACCCAGGGGGACAGCTTGAGGCTCTGTCTCAAAAAAAAAAAAAAAAAGAGTTCGAGACCTTCCTGAGCAAGAGAGAGACCCCATCTCCTAAAAATATCCAGGTGTTGTGATGGGTATCTGTAGTCCCAGCTACTTGGGAGGCTGAGGCAAAAGAATCACTTGAGTACCTGAGTTTGAGGTTGCTGTGAGCTGTGATGCCACATCACTCTACTGAGGGCAATGAAGTGAGAATCTGTCTCAAATAAATAAATTAATTAATTAATTAAATTAAATTAAAAAACAACTCCCCAAACAAAAGAAGGATAATCACACCTTCCCCATTATGGTATTTTGTGTATGTGTGTGGTGAAAACAAACCCAGCATTCTTTCTTTTTTTTTTTTTTTTGAGACAGAGCCTCAAGCTGTCACCCTAAGTAAAGTGCCTTGACATCACAGCTCACAGCAACCTCCAACTCCTGGGCTCAAGCGATTCTCTTGCCTCAGCCTCCCAAGTAGCTGAGACTACAATTGTCCACCACAACACCTGGTTATTTTTTGGTTGTAGTTGTCATTGTTGTTTGGCAGGTCTGGGCTGGATTCAAACCCACCAGCTCTGGTGTATGTGGCTGGCACCTTAGCCGCTTGAGCTACAGGCACCAAGCCCCAACAATCTTCTTAACTCCTGACATTCAAATGTAGAAATTTAACAACTAGATTTGTTCATTGAAGGAGGCCGTATTGCTGATATGAAGAAAGGTTGAGTGGTGTGGATAGAAAGAAGATCAAGCCGGCCACAACACGTTCCTTTAAGCCAAAGCCTCCTCCACAACAAGGAAGGAATTCTATGAAGATTGAGAGCTGCAGAAGAAAAGTCTAAAGCCTGCAGTGGTTGGTTCTCCATAATATAAACATACCAAGTAAAGCAGCAGGTGCTAATGTAGACGCTAGAGCCAGTTATCCAAAAGATATAGCTAAGATCACTGAGGAGGCAGCTACACTAAAGGATAGATTTTCAGTGTAGATGAATCAGCCTTCTATTAGAAGAAGATGCCATCTAGGACTTTCATGGCTAGAGAGAAGTCAATAAGTTAAACATTATGTATGGGTGTAAGAGTACTCAAGAATTATACTAAATCGGGCAGCGCCTGTAGCTCAAGGAGTAGGGCATCAGCCCCATATACTGGAGGTGAAAGGTTCAAACCTGACCCCAGCCAAAAAAAAAAAAAAAAGAATTATACTAAATCTACTCTGCCTGTGTTCCATGAATGTTTAAATGATACAAAACTCAGATGATAACACATCAATGGTCAGCAGAGACAATCACTCCTCTTGCAAGACACCACTCAGCCACATGTCATACAACCAATGCGGCTCAGACTACAGGGGCTGGACTGGGAAACTCTGTCATTCACCCTAGGCACCAGACCTTGTACCAGCTGACTACCACGTCCTTCCAGGCTTTGGACCACTTCTTATAAGAAAAAAATATTCAATTCTCAAAAAGCTGTAGAAAAAGTCTTTCCCAATTTTATCATCACTTGCTTTCCAGGCTTCTTTGGTGTTGGCATAAACAAGCTAAGAGGGGGGGTCCAACCTGTGGACCACCAGCCACCTGTAGATTATTTAAAGACATTTTTGCTTATCTGTGGTGGCAGATATCACAGAAATTATGCATGGACCTTTTGTGTGTGTGTGCTCATCAGCTTTTGTTAGAGTTTATTTATTTAATGGGTGGCCCAAGACAACAATTCTTCCAGTGTGGTGAAGAAAAGCCAAAAGGTTGGACATTCCTGGTAGAGCATGGTTTATGGATCTTTTATGTCCATTATTAAGACCTACTGCTCAGAAAAAAAAGATAGCTTTCAAAAAATTACTGCTCATTGACAACGCACCTGGTCACCAAGAGCTCTAATGGAGATGTACAAGGAAATTAATGTTTTTATGCCTGCTAACACAACAACCATTCTGCAGCCCATGGATTAAAGAGCAATTTTGACTTTTGAGTCTTATTATTTAAGAAATACATTTTTTAAGATTATAGCTGCCATAGACAGTGATTCCTGTGAGGGATCTGGACAAAGTAACTTGAAAACATTCTGGAAAGGATTCGCCATTCTAGGTGCCATTAACAACATCTACGGTTCATAGAGGGTCAAAATAACTACATTAACAGGAGTCTGGAAAAAGTTGGTTCCACCTCCCACCCCCATGGATGACTCTTCAGGTTCAAGGCTTCAGTGGAGGAAGTAACTGCAGATGTGCAGAAATGACAAAAGTACAGGGATGAGAAGTGGGTGGAGCCCGAAGATCTGACTGAATTGCTACAATCTCTTCTTATCAACAAAGAAAATGGTTTCTAAAATGAACTCTACTACTGGTGAAGATGCTAATGGTAAACATTGTTTAAACAACAATAAAAAATCTGAATGTTATATAAACTTATCTGATAAAGCAGCAGCAGGATTGACAAATTCTGAAAGAAGTTTTGCTGTTAAACAGCATCGAGTGGTATAGAAAAATCTTTCAAGAAAGGAAGAGTCAATTGATACAGCAAACTTCTTTGAGAAATTTCCACCGTGATCAGTCAGTCACCATCAACAAGATCCTCCACCAGCAAAATGTTTATAATTCACAAAGGCTCAGATGATTATTAGCAATAAAGTATGTTTAAACTAAGGCATATACATTGCATTAAGGTATGTACATTTTAGACATAATGCTTTTGCACACTCAATACACTGCAATATCATCTGAACTTAACTTTTATATGCACTGGGAAACCAAAAAACTTCATGAAACTTGTTTTATTGAGAGATTTGCTTCATTGCAGAGGTCTGGAACCAAACTACAATGTCTGCAAAGCATGCCTGTAATTGTGAAGGTTAGTTTTATGTATCAACTTGGTTTGGCTAAGAGATGCCCAGACATCTGGTTAAAACATTATTTACGGGTGTATGGATGTTTCTGGAACACAGTAGGATCTGAATTGTTGGATTCCATAAAGCAGACTGCCCTCCCCAATTGTGGCTGAGTGTTATCCAATCTATTGAGGGCCTGAACAGAATCAAAAGGCAGAAGATGGTCACTGTCTCTGCCAGAGTGTTGAGAGCTGGGAATGTTCTCCTGTCCATGCCACTTCTGCTTTTTAGGCCCTCGGACTTGAACTGGAATCTATACCACCTGTCCTCCATCTCTCAGGCCTTAAAACTACATCACCGGTTTTCCTGGGTCTCCAGCTTGAAGCCAGACCATGAAATTTCTCTATTTCCATGATCATGTAAGCCACTACTTTACAATAAATCTCTTTATAGATATATTGTTTCCCATTAATTCTGCTTCTCTGGAGAACACTAGGGCAACATGTTAGGCGCCCTCACCCATGCCCAATTCAGGAAAGTGTAAACAAAGCATAAATTTCCCAGCAGAATCTGAACCACTGTGGAATGGGAAGCCTCCCACTGGATCCTCTCTCCAGCTAGGACTAGGGCTACAATTGGAGGAGCCATATTTCCAGGCCTGCAAACAGGACCCTGTGGGTTGTTAGCTGCAGTCACTCCCCCTTTCTGGACAGTTCACACACAAAAAACCGGTGTTGGGGCAGTGGTGAAAGGAGGGAAGGAGAGGCTCAAACCTCTTTAGTTCCTGGATGTGCAACTGTCTGGGCTCCCCAGGTGGGGAAAACCAAATGGTGTAGACCTTCATGCCACATAGGGCTGTGCAAAACCCAGGTCAGCCAGAGCACACACATGCACAAAACTGGGCCCTTTGAAGCAAACCTGCAGCTCATGGCAGCAAGAGGATGCCACTGCAAGTGTGGAAAGTGCCCACAGTTAACAGCATGGAAGTGCCGGTGCCCGTGCAGAGAGGACAGACAAGACAGGAGAAGTGCAGCCTGCAGCCAGCTGGGAGCCCTCAGGGTCAGCCCTCTAGGGAGGGAGCTTGGACATAGGCTCTTGTTAATTTTCTGAGGGCAGAAAGAGCTCCTACAGGAGTAAACACTAAGGGTATATTCCCTTTCCCACAGAAGGTTGTGATTCTGTTCTTGCTGTTCTGGCTCCCTTGCCCAGGGTGAAAGCGTGTGTGAACTGACACCATTCACCTTGTAATCACTTGCCTGTGAGTTCATTTTGTTACAGAAACGTGTGTCCTAGCCAAACGAACTGCATCATCATCGGGCACCAGAGGTAGAGAGTTTGTTTACTATTAGGCTTATTCTTTGACATTAGGTCACCAGCTCTGCCAAAAAAGATTTATTCGTGCTATATACTCCCTGAGGGAAATGAACACATTCCTTTTTGCACATTCAGCATCTAACACAGTGGTGTCCTAAGTGGTTGTTGGATGAATGAACAAAAACCGTATGCTCCGGCCACTGGGGAAATGGAGCACAGAATTGTGCTGCTGGCGTCCTGGGCACACCATGGAACCTCCACAGCAACCTCTCCCAGCCTCACTACAGCATTTGGGAATACTAGTTGTATGGTAAAAGCAGAATTTTAGGTCCAGAAGGGAACTAAATAAAGGTTTTCTCTAGGCAGGATAAAAGGAACTTATGAAGAAGATAAATGCAGAAAGCCATAGCCCCTATGGCCACAGATCAGTACTGTACACTTTTAGACAAAGCAAGATGCCTGTTTTCTCGCTTTTATGATGCACCTAAATATGCTTTAATCCCTTCCCCTAAAAAACAGCCGGAGCGTCCTCCAACCATCGCTGGACCAGTAACAGAACAGATGTCTTGAAACATCTTCTCTTTAGGACTTTTGCACAATGGTCTTTAAAGGCAAATCCTCTCCTTCTATTCATCAGGACCTGGCCATCCCACCCTCTCCCAGGGAGGCACCTGCTGATAGATGCAAAGAAGCCAATAGCCTTGAGAAAGGTAAGGCAAGAAGCAAGAACCTTGGCTAATGCCAACTGGCAGCTGGGAGTGCCACACCTTCTTACTTTTTGGAAGCCCACAGCCCATACAATGGGGCACACATTAATGCCTTTGCAGCTTAGTTAAGTGAGACTAAAACAACAGACTGAGGTAGCTGTCCCACCTCTCAGGGGAACCTGCTGCTTCCATCTCACCTAGGCTGACCCATGGCACAAAATGCCACCCCTGCACCACATTCTAGAATGTAACCTGGAACGATGCCTAGTTCCTTTTCCTCTGCCTCCCTGACACGTTGAGGCTGGATCTCCAGAGGGTAGGGGCAAGGGTGTGGAGCCCCAGAACTGACCCCTTTCTCCCCTTACACAGTGCCTGGTGGGGCCACTGCTGGAGGCCAGGAAGGCTGCCAATCTAAATAGGTGGAGCTCCAGCCATGGGACTCTCCCTCCTCATCTCCCTGGAAGAAAAGAAAAAAATTCCATGGGCAATTTCCCTGGAACCAAGAGATGTTGGTCCCTAAGTTTTCTGAGCGTTGGCCTAGAAAAACTTCCCATGCCACTCATGCACACAGTTGACCCAGGAAGCTAAAATCCCTTCTGCAGGTTTTGCAAAGCACATGTGAGCCAACATCCAAGCAAAAGAGATGAAACAAACAGGGCAGACACAGTTCCCAACCTGGAGGGCTTCGGTTTGCTTTGTGGCCTGTCAGGGAGGATCCTCACACTGTTTTAAGGTGACACCCCCAAGTGAATTTCATCTCCCCTTCAGCAGGTCCTGAGGGACACTCCTGTCTCAGCCTCCCCGCAGGAAGCCACCCCAGTTCAGTCTAAATGCTGCTTTGCTTCCGGCCCTTCTGAGATGCAGACGAGCTCCTTGAGCAGGGGTCTGGAGACAGGGCGTCAACAAGGCATCTCTAGGTCCCTCTCCCCTGGCTTAGATGCCAACATATCATGTAGACATTCTTTCAGACCAAAAATTAATTAAGATTCAGAATTAGCTAGAGTATTCCTGCTGACAAGTCTCATCCATGATGGGACCACAATGAGCGGACTCTAAAAACAGGCCCAGAAATGTTATCAGATTCTCCCTGGGGAGACACACAGGTTGACACTGAGGCATTTCAATTGTCAACAGTGGGCAAAGAACTTACAGAGGAGGCTCAAAAGGAATATTATTCAAAGTATAGGTCATAAAGCAATGTGTATACAATTGTTAACATACAGATTTTGTTTTTAAAAACTAGTATGTGGCTCGGCGCCTATAGCTCAACCGGCTAAGGCGCCAGCCACGTACACGTAAGGTGGTGGGTTCGAATCCCCAGCATGGGCCCGCCAAACAACAATAATGGCTGCAACCAAAAAATAACCGGGCGTTGTGGCCGGCACCTGTGGTCCCAGCTACTTGGGAGGCGGAGGCAAGAGACTCACTTGAGCCCAGGAATTGGAGGTTGCTGTGAGCTGTAATGCCACGGCACTCTATCCAGGGGGACAGCTTGCGGCTCTGTCTCAAAAAAATAAAATAAAATAAAAAATAAAAACTAGTATGTATTGGGCGGCGCCTGTGGCTCAGTGAGTGGGGCGCTGGCCCCATATAACGAGGGTGGCAGGTTCAAACCTGGCCCCGGCCAAACTGCAACAACAACAAAAATAACCAGGTGTTGTGGCAGGTACCTGTAGTCCCAGCTACTTGGGAGGCTGAGGCAGGAGAATTGCCTAAGCCCAGGAGGTGGAGGTTGCTGTGAGCTGTGTGACACCAGGGCACTCTACTGAGGGCGATAAAGTGAGACTCTGTCTCTACAAAAACAAAACAAACAAACAAAAAAACCTAGTATGTATTATACCACTCGAGGAGGCTGAGGTGGGTAGAATGTCTGAGCTCAGGAGTTCAAGACCAGCTTGAACAAGAGTGAGACCCGTCTCTACTAAAAATAGAAAAATTAGCCGGGTAGTGTTATGGGTGCCTGTAGTCCCAGCTACTAGGAAGGCTGAGGCAAGAAGATCGCTCCAGACCAAGAGATTATTGTGAGTTAGAATGCACTCTACCCAGGGGCATAGAGTGAGACTTTGTCTCAAAACAAACAAACAAACAAACAAACAACCACAAACTAGTATGTATTATAAATGCATGGAGGACAGATGGGAAAGGCATGCATCCCAAATGAGCGATCTGATACCTGGGACAGGGTAGGGGGGTGACTTTGCTTTCTGAGCTCATGTTTTCTCAAGATTTTCTATAACAAACCATTATTAATAATTTTCTATAATAAACCATTATTAATGTAATGAGAGAAAAAAGTGATTTTTTTTAATAAAACCATGAGTTTTTTACAAAAGAAAAGAGATCTGGAGGCTGCAGTGCTATAGCATCAGCCTAGCTCACAGCAACTTTAGACTCCTAAGCTCAAGGGATCCTCGTGCCTCAGCCTCCCAAGAGCTGTGACTACAGGCACCTGCCACAGTGCCTGGCTAACTTTTCTATTATTTATTTATTTATTTTTGAGCCAGAATCTCATTGTGTCACCCTTGGTAGAGTGCTGTGGCATCATGGCTCATAGCAACCTCAAACTCTTGGGCTCAAGCAATTCTTTTGACTCAGCTTCCCCAGTGGCTGGGACTATAGGTGCCCGCCACAATGCCCAGCTAGTTTTAGAGATGAGGTCTCCCTCTGGCTCAGCCTGGTCTCAAACCCATGAACTCAGGCAATCCACCTGTCTTGGCCTCCCGGAGTGCTAGGACTATGGGTGTGAGCCACCAAGCCTGGCCATTTTTCTATTTTTTAGTAGAGATGAGGTTCTTGAGGTTCCTGCTTTTGCTTGGGCTAGTTTTGAACTCCTAAATTCAAGTGATCTTTCCACCTTGGCCTCTAGAGTGCTAGGATTATAGGCTTCTGTATGGCCTACCTTTTGATTTTATTTATTTATTTGTTTTTAAAAAGTTGTCAAAAGGCCTGGGCCAGGTTTGAACCCACCACTCCTGTTGCATAGGGCCAGTGCTCTAACCACTGAGAAACAGGCACTCACTCATTATTTTTGGTTTTAGAGACAGGATCTTGCTCTGTTATCCAGGCTGTGAGAGAGGGTATCCTGCAAGGGTGAGGTCTAAGAGAACAGGTCTTCTCAAGGATACCCCAAGGTATACCTGAGAGGCACTCCCCATGGTGACTCAGCTCTTAGGAATTTGTAGAAACTTAAATTCCTATGCTGGGCTCAGTGGCTCATGCCTGTAATCCTGGCACTCTGGGAGGCTGAGGATGGTGGACTGTCTGAACTCACAGGTTCAATACCAGCCTGAGAGGCTCGGTGCCTGTGGCTCAAGCTGCTAAGGCGCCAGCCACATACACCTAAGGTGGCAGGTTCGAATCCCCAGGCCGGGCCCTTCAAACAACAATGATGGCTGCAACCAAAAAATGGCCAGGCATTGTGGCGGGCGCCTGTAGTCCCAGCTACTTGGGAGGCTGAGGCAGGAGACTCGCTTGAGCCCAGGAGTTGGAGGTTGCAGTGAGCGTAATGCCATGGCACTCTACCCAGGGGGATAGCTTGAGGCTCCGTCTCAAAAAAAAAAAAAAAAAAAATAACCAGGCATTGTGGTGGGTACCTGTAGTCCCAGCTACTCAGGAGGCTGAGACAGGAGAATTACCTAAGCCCAGGAGCTGGAGGTTGCTGTGAGCTGTGATGCCACAGCACTCTACTGAGGACAACAAGGTGAAACTCTTGTCTCTGTAAAAAATAAATAAAAATAAAAATACAGACATCAAATAGTTATTTGGCAGGCCTTAAGAATAATTGGCCCATTTACCAGAGCAAATCTGTTAACAAATCACTATTCATATATATATATTTTTTTTTTTTTGAAAGAGAGTTCTCACTGTTGCCCTGGGTAGAGTGCTGTGGCATCATAGCTCACAGCAACCTCAACCTCAAGCAATCCTCTTGCCTCAGAACAGGGTCTTGCTTTTGCTCAGGCTGGTGTCAAACTCATGAGCTCAAGCAATCCACTCACCTTGGCCTCCCAGAGTACTAGGATTATAGGCATGAGCCACTGCACCCAGCCTACTGTTCAGATTTTAAAGTGGTGTTTTGTTTTTTACAGCCACTTACTTGAGTGTAAGTTATAATTAAATTGAACACTGCCAGAGTACTTGAGGACAAATATTAGTATGTGTCTGTGTATATGTGGTTTGATTAATTTAGGGACTAGGTTTGATTTCCATTTTCATCATCTGGATTTTCCAGCATTCTTCCTCTGTGGCCTCATTTATTTAGAGAAAGACTGGGTTGTCTGAGTCCTCATTCCTCATTCCCAACAGACTGAATCATTTAAGTGGCAAGATCCCTGCTCCAGGACCTGTTCTCAGCCTCAAGGATTGAGACAAATGCTGATAAAGGGCAAAGAGAATCCCTGCTAATGGACAGGAATTCCCTTTTCCATCCAGTGTCAACTCAGAAGGATCCCTAAAGAACTGAGACCTAGAAAACCCCCTGATCTCCTCACAGGATATAATCTTTTGCTCCAGACTCAATGCGGAAGAGTCTTAAGTAAGCCCAAAGATTCTTAGAAGATTTGTACTTCCACTAAGGATCACAGCTCTTTAATCTTAAGAGGTTGGATTAAGAATCAGTCGGATGTGGCTCTGCACCTGTGGCTTAAGTGGCTAAGGCGCCAGCCACATACACCTTAGGTGGTGGGTTCGAATCCAGCCTGGGCCCACCAAAACAACAATGATGGCTGCAACCAAAAAAAAAAAAAATAGCTGGGTGTTGTGGCAGGCGCCTGTGGTCCCAGCTACTTGGGAGGCTGAGGCAGGAGACTTGCTTGAACCCAGGAGTTGGAGGTTGCTGTGAGCTGTGATGCCACAGCACTCCACCCAGGGGGACAGCTTGAGGCTCTCTCTCAAAAAAAAAAAAAAAAGAATCAGTAGGATCCAGGGCAGCACCCATAGCTCAGTGGGTAGGGCACTGGCCACATACACCAAGGCTGGCAGGTTTGAATCTGGCCTGGGCCAGATAAAATCAACAATGACAACTGCAACAAATACCTGGGTATTGTCGCAGGCGCCTGTAGTCCCACCTACTTGGGAGGCTGAGGCAAGAGAATCACTTAAGCCCAAGAATTTGAGGTTGTTGTGAGTTGTGACACCTGTCTCCAAAAAACCCCAAAAAATCAATAGGATCCAGCCAGGTGCAGTGGCTCATGCCTGTAATCTTAGCACTGTAGGAGGCCAAGGCAAGCGGATTGCCTGAGCTCAGGAGTTCAAGACCAGACCAGCCTGAGCAACACCAAGACCCTGTCTCTAAAAATAGCTGGATGTTGTGGTGGTCTGTCTCAAAAAAAAAAAAAAAATTAATAAGATCAATGAAGTAGTGAGCTCACCCCTAGACAGAAGTCTTTAGACATTCAGGAACACTGTCAGGTAATAGTTCTCTTTGGAGTTCTTGATGTTTTAAGTGTCCCTGTTTTGAGTTTGTCCTATCTAGCTGAAATCTTGAGTTGTATTACATCTCAAATCTCAGCCCTATCCTGTTCTTATGTGACCTGTTTTAACCTGATTTTATCTGAACATTACAAATCTCTTGCATCAAAACAGTGGGTTGGTTGACTCCAGTGGCTCACATTTGTAATCCTAGCACTTTAGAGGCCAAGGTGGATCACTTGAGGCCAGGAGTTTGAGGCCAACCTGAGCAACATAGTGAGACTGGCTCTACAAAAAAATTTTATTGTTTTTTGAGACAGCCTCACTTTTTCACCCTCAGTAGAGTGCTGTTGCATCATAGCTCACAGCAGCCTCAAATTCGTGGGCTCAAGCAATCCTCTTGTCTCAGCCTCCCAAGTAGCTGGGACTACAGGCGCCTACCACAATGCCCTTAGAGATGGGGGTCTCACTCTGACTCAGGCTGGTCTTAAACCTGTGAGCTCAGGCAGTCCACCTTCCTCAGCCTCCCAGAGTACTAGGATTACAGGCATGAGCCACCACGACCAGCATCTATGAAAAAAAATTTTTTTTAATTAGCCAGATATAGTGACTCATGCCTGTAGTCCAATCTGCTGGAAGGCTGAAACAGGAGGATCGCTTGAGCCTAGGAGTCTGAGACTGCAATAAGCCATGATGCTCCTGCACTTCAGCCTGGGAGATTAAGGCAAAACCCTATCTCTTAAAAACAAAAACAAACCAGGTGATACCTGTGGCTCAAAGGAGTAAGGCGCCAGCACCATATGCCGGAAATGGTGGGTTTAAACCCAGCCCCAGCCAAAAAATGCAAAAAAAAAAATTAGTGACTTAAAACTCCATTTCCAGTTCAGCTGTAGAGTATAGTTCCTATCTCTGCTGAACTCACTTACACAAATGTGACCAGCTGCAGATTGGGTAAACAGTTCTATTGACAAGGCACCTCAGCTCTTATTTCTTATCCTCCAAAACACTAGCTAGGGTTCGTTCACTTGGAGTAGGCAGGGCTGCTAACGAGTCAGCAGAATTATGCAAGGTTCTTTGAGGCCCTGGCTTGGAATTTGCACATTATCACTTCTACCACATTCTCTTGGTCAAAGCAAGTTGCAGGGCAAGGCCAGATTAAGAGATGGAGAAATAGGCTCGGCGCCTGTGGCTCAAGCGGCTAAGGCGCCAGCCACATACACCTAAGGTGGCGGGTTCGAATCCCCAGCCCGGCCCGCCAAACAACGATGGCTGCAACCAAAAAATGGCCAGGCGTTGTGGCAGGCGCCTGTGGTCCCAGCTACTTGGGAGGCTGAGGCAGGAGACTCGCTTGAGCCCAGGAGTTGGAGGTTGCTGTGAGCGTGATGCCATG
>CAUYTI010102855.1:0-12632 GCA_963575145.1 Galago senegalensis
CCCTGCACTTCTCTGGGCTTCAGGTTCCCTCTAGGTGGAGTTGAGTAGTTGGGACAGAGA
The DNA here is from genome assembly GCA_963575145.1 of Galago senegalensis. Lineage (NCBI taxonomy): Eukaryota > Metazoa > Chordata > Mammalia > Primates > Galagidae > Galago > Galago senegalensis. The sequence goes on from CAUYTI010102855.1 coordinate 61, forward strand.
CCTTATATCATAAAGCCTCAAATATTTGCTATCTGGCCTTTTACAGAAAAGATGTGCCAACTTCTACTCTAAATATTTGTCAGCTCAGCACCTGTGGCTCAAGCAGCTAAGGCGCCAGCCACATACACCTAAGGTGGTGGGTTCAAATCCAGCCCAGGCCTGCCAAACAACAATGATGGCTGCAACCAAAAAATAGCCGGGCGTTGTGGCGGGCACCTGTGGTCCCAGCTACTTGGGAGGCTGAGGCAGGAGACTCGCTTGAGCCCAGGAGTTGGAGGTTGCTGTGAGCTATGATGCCATGGCACTCTACCTGGGGGATAGCTTGAGGCTCCGTCTAAATAAATAAATAAATAAATATTTGTCTACATGCCTGATTCTATCCTTCACATAAACTTGGGAAAAGGGAATCTGCCTTACAGTGGCACACAGCTGTAATCCCTGCTGCTCGGGTAGCTAAGGCCAGAGGATTGCTTGAGCCCAGGAGTTTGAATCCAGCCTGGGCAACATAGCAAGATCCTCCCATCCTGTCTCTGAAAAAATTGTTTTAATTTTAAGAAATAGAGAATCAAGCCAAATAGTTTTCCAGAAAGTTGATTCTGAAGGGTTCAGATCCCAGACCTTCCACGTTGGCCAGCCCTGACAGCCACTATACAATTAGATGTCAGGCATTCCACCCTTCCAGGCACTAAAAATACAGCAGTGACCAAAATATACAAGTTACTTCCCACAAGGTACTCTATCAAAGAGGAGAGAAGATATAATAAGCTACTTAACAAGTAAATACATCATTTGCCAGATGGTGATAGGTGTCACGAAGAAAACCATACCAGCTGGTTTTACACCAAAGCAGGGTGGAATGGGCTGCTGGTTTCCATAAGAGGGGTCACTATCTGTCACTGACAAGGAGAGAGGTGAGCAGAGACATGAAGAAAAAGCATCCCAGGTGAGTAAAAAGCAAATAAAATGAACATGATATTTTCAAAATTCAAGGGAAAAAAAGAAGTTATTTTTAACTCCACAGTAGAGTTGGGCATAGGCATCCAGAGGTAACTTCATAAGTCATGAGTCAAAAGGCATTTCTGCTTGACTCTGAAGGCCTCGCACTTGTGTGGCAGCAGAAGCAGCTAATTTGCTTCAAGATTAGGTTTTCCTAAAGCTAACACTAAAATTAGTTTTCATTTCCTAAGTAAACAGCAGCTGGCAGTACATTTAAGATTGGAGAGCAGCCCATATGAGCTGGGTAGCAAAGAAGAACTGTCAGGGTTTCACATTTGCCAGGGAAGGAGAGGCACATCTCAGTATCTGAGAGGAGTGAGGGTGTCTTCTGAAACCATCACAAGTCAGAAACCTCACTGCCATGTTTTCCTTTCTCTCACTCCCTTCATTCATTCAATCACCCAATCCTATTAGGTCTCCCTCAGAATGAGCATTTGATGCCGGCATCTCATCTCACTCCCCATGGTCATTGCCAGACACAGAGGGCTAGTTGTCCCTACTAACTAATTTCACCTTCTTTTCTGAATCTTAGCTGGGCACATGGCCATCTAGCATAAAGCCTACATTTCCCAGCCTCCTTTGCAGCTAGCATGGTCATGTGACTGCATTCTGACCAATAGAATGTGAGCAGAAGTGATGCATGAAGTTTCTCAGTTTTGCCCTTAATGAGGAGGAGCAAGCTGGTCACTGACACCTTTCTCTGCTCTCTGGCTAGAATGTAGTTGTGCTGGCAGGAGCCAGGGTAGCCTGGGTCCCCAGTCCTGTCGCACCACAATTCTCGCACTTCCAATGGAGACTTTTTTTTTTTTTTTTGTGACAGAGCCTCAAGCTGTCCCCCTGGGTAGAGTGAAGGGGCATTAAAGCTCACAGCAACCTCCAACTCCTGGGCTCAAGCGTGTCTCCTGCCTCAGCCTCCCAAGTAGCTGGGATCACAGGCGCCCGCCACAACGCCAGGCTATATTTTTGGTTGCAGCCGTCATTGTTGTTCGGCGGGTCCGGGCTGGGGATTCAAACCCGCCACCTTAGGTGTACGTGGCTGGCGCCTCAGCCGGTTGACCTATAGGCGCTGAGCCCCAGTGTTAGACTATTAAGAGAGAAAGAAATATCTGATTCCAAGGTCTCTCTGTTATAGCTGCCAACGTATCTCCTAACCATTTGATTCTCTCTCTTGATTTGGACTGTAAAGGAAAATGAAAATCTCAGGACCATCCCACTGCAACTCCTTATGCAAAAAGAAAGGTCAAGCCTGGAGGCTGAGTCATGGAATGTTCATTAATTCCAAATGAATAGCTACTGTTAACATTATGCATCAGCCAGATTCCCCCCAGAAAGGTAAAAGGCCTTTACAAGGACTGCCCCATAGATCATTCATAAGGAAATGTCTTTCTTTCTTTTTTTTTTTTTTTGAGACAGAGTCTTACTATGTCACCCTCCGTAGAATGCCGTGGCGTCACGGCTCACAGCAACCTCAAACTCTTGGGCTTAAGCGATTCTCTTGCCTCAACCTCCAAAGTAGCTGGGACTACAGGTGCCTGCCACAATGCCCAGCTATTTTTTGTTGCAGTTGTCATTGTTGTTTACCTGGCCCGGGCCAGGTTCTAACCCTGACAACACAAAATTAGGGACTGAGGGAAAGATCTCAGTCAATGGAAGTTTATTAAGCTGAAGTTTGAGGACGTGACCGGGAAAAACACAAACTACAAACACATCTGTGATTGTATCTTTGTGTTTTTTTCCCAGAGAGCGATTTGGCAACTTCAGTATTTAAGGGGGGAAGGGATACAGAAAGAAATGAACGTGAGCAGAAATGATGTGTATTGGTACATGTGGCTGACGCCGTAACCAGTGTGCTACGGGCGCCGAGCCTCATAAGGAAATTTCTTGATGGGCCTCCCATAAACAAGGACATGTAAATTATAACTTTAGTTCTACAGGGGAAGTGTAGCTCCTAACACTAAAATCTGTTTCATTGCACACTAATAATGTTGATTCCAAGTTTATCTTCCCAAGTGCAGAACAGAAGAAGATGAAATCAATAGTTCTTCCACCTACCCAGGGACAGTTATTATACATAACAGATTCGTCCTTCACTCCCTGATTCTCTTCTAACTTTCACCTTATCTTAGTAAAATGCAGATTTCCTCAGGAGAATGTAACTATTTGTCTCACTGCCCACACCCCCTTCTCCTTTTTTCTTTCTGTAGCCCTTCTCCCCTTAAATACTGCAATTCCCAAATCTCTCTCTGGAAAGCAAACAAAAAGATATAATTTTTTCCCATCTGTGTCCTCAGACTTCAGCTTAATAAACTTCCATTGACTGAGATCTTTCCCTGAGTCCTGAATTTTGTGTTGTCAGGACTATTACAACAGTCTCCAAATGGGTCTCCTGCCTCCAGTCTCTGACCTTTTTCTCCGACTTCTGCAGATATCACCAGCCAAACAAGCATTCTAAAATGCTATCTGATCGTTTCACACTCCTGGATTAATAACATTTGCTGGTTCCCACTTAAAACTCTCCCCCTCGGCGTGGCGCCTGTGGCTCAAGTGGCTAAGGCGCCAGTTACATACACCTAAGGTGGCAGGTTCGAATCCAGCCCCGCCCGCAAAACAACAATGAGGGCTGCAACCAAAAAATAGCTGGGCGTCGTGGCGGGAGCCTGTGGTCCCAGCTACTTGGGAGGCTGAGGCAGGAGACTAGCTTGAATCCAGGAGTTGGAGGTTGCTATGAGCTGTGATGCCACAGCACTGTACCCAATGGGACAGCTTGAGGCTCTGTCTCAAAAAAAATAAAATAAAATAAACTCTCCCCTTGGCTTACGTGGACTCTCTCAACCTTAATTGCTTTTCCATCCTTAATTCCTGCCCCATTTCCCCCAGTTGTGCTATACTCCTGGCACATTCACGTCCTCCCCTAGAATGTAACTGTGGTGGTCAACTCCAAGATGACCACGAGTGATCATCATATGCTATCCATGCCCCTGTTTGGTCCCTTTCCACAGTGAGTAGGCCTGGATAGTGCAGAAATGATAGCGTAGGACTTCCAAGTCAAGGTCATTGAAGACATGGTGGTTTTCTTCTTGTTCTGTCTTGGGAAAACGTCAGCAATGACATTGTGAGGACCCTGAAGTAACCTGTGGCTCCGTCCATGTGGTGAGAAACGGAGGCACGTGTGTGAGCCCCCCTTGGAAGCCTGACACTGCACATCCACAGGGCAGTCTTGGGTATGACTTCTTAAGCTCTGGCTATTGCCAACGTCCTTGTCTCTGTGTTGCTGGTTCACTTGCACTATGGCACGGATGTAGGGGACAAAAATCATCAATCATAGCAAATCCAGGTTCCAGTTGGCACAACTCCTGGCACAATTTCCTTTTTAACGGAAATACCCAAAGCCCAAGCTGACCTGGTGATGTGGCCACATGGGAAATTCTGATCACATTAGGGAACCCAATTTGGTCACGAATTATTTCCACATAATTTGAGATTATCTAACTACAAAGAGAACAGAAAATATTCCATAGTCCCACCATTTGGCATTTTCTGATGAGAACAGAGGATTTGCTAGTGGCGAGGAGGGCTTGACACTCTCCCTTGCAAGTGGAGCTCTCCTTTGAAATTTCCATAATTGCTTCAGAGTCAACAGCCAGGTTAATGTGTAAAGTCACACAAGGACCAGATTTCACAGCTCTGTGAAATAACTGTCTCTGGCTTTGAAGGATGAGAGAGGGTGGTGATCAGAGATGAATCAGGCTCCTCAGCACAAAAAGCAATTCATGGCACTTGATCAAGTCCAGCACAACTTCTCAACCTTGACACTTCCCAGAGGTTTAGGACCCACGGATGGCTGGTGTCTGTGCTTTAATAGAGAACCAGGTGGCTAAAGAGCGAGGCAGCACACCTGAAACAGAGCACCGGGGACAGGGCACCGAGGCCGTGTACTTAATGGTTCAGTGCCGTCTGGAATTCAGATCCTAGCAGGCGTTAACAAACTATGGCTACAGGCCAAATTTAGCCTGCTGCCTGTTTTTGTAAATAAAGTTTTGTTGGAACGCTGCCATATGCATTCATTTAAATAATGTCCATGACTGCTTCTGTGCAAACCAGCGTTGAGTAATCACAACATAGATGTTTGACCCACAAAGCCAAGTATTTGCTATCTGGTCCTTTATGAAAAAGGTTTGCTGGTCCTTGGGTTAGAGTGTTTACTAATTAGCCTGCTTGGCACTCCTCTACTCTGGGAGAATACAGCTTTTTTGTGGCAGGATTTTGATTGACAATTTACTGTGCATCACAGTCTCTTTACTATTCTGAAAGATTGTGGTAAGTTTTGATTCTAGAGCCCAGAAATAAAGTTAACCCCAAACATGATTTTTGGGTTTTGCCTTGTTGCAAATTAACCAGTCTCATATCTAATGCAGCGATCTATTTTTGCATTCTTTTCCTAACTATCCCTCATGTGCTCTTCAGACCAGCTTTCTGGCTTCTATAAAGTAACAACTGCCACCAGCAAAGTTATCACTCTAGTGAATCTGAAAATAGCCCTAGGAGCTTGGCTTTTTATAATGCAGATTCCAACGATTTCTCTCCAGATACTGTTTTTCGGTGGATCTGGGTAGGCCCTGGGATTCTTCATTATTAAATAAAAGTATCCTCCTTCTCCCAGTGGGGGGTTCTGAAATAGGTGGTCCCTAGATCCCATTCTGAGAAACCTTGTCATAAAAGATGAGACCCAAGCTCCTGGGAATGACTGACAAGGGTCCTGGTTACCTGTTCTCACTCCTTTTCTGATTAACTCCTCTTATCCCTTTGCCATAACAAGGCAGGGACTGCCAGGTGGTGCTTCCCACTGCTGGGCAGGTGCAAACAATGTTACCTGCCCCAGGCTAAGGAGTTCTTCTGACACCCCAGTCCTGCCCCCTCTCAGATGCCTTCCTTATTTCTCCCAGGCTCGATCACATCTTTTTATGTGTTCTCACAGTATATTCTGCCTCTTATATAGATGCCATTACCCTTACAGGTGTTAATTTGCTGAAGAGTTTCTCTATCCAATGACAACCTGGCTCACTTAGGTTGGGGCCCACAGATCTCTGTATCCTCAGCTCCCCACCTAGCAATCGGGAGGGGCTCAGAGAACGTTTGTGAAATGAAGGGAGCAGAGAGGCACTGGCACTATTCTATACAGTTTTTTCAGCTTTATCATTTCAACAGTAATACGCCCTTTCCACTAAAGAAAAGTAAAATGCGAACAGGGATGCGAAGATTTAAGTATAAGGGTGGTTACTGCTGTGCTATTACAATTTTTAAAAAGCAGCAGCAACCTATGTGTCCAGCATTAGGGGACTAGTTAACAAACAGCGGTATATCCATTACATGCAAGGTGGTTATGGCCACTGGAAAATATGGGGTAAACCTGCACGTACTCAGGTGAGAAGCTATACAACATACGCTTGTAAAGAAGAGGGATCAGGAGGGAAAGTGCCAAACGGCAAATTTATGGGATTAAAGAAAGGAGGAGGACACGCTAGCATATGCATAGGAAAATTCTGGAATTTTCTAAAATACACAAATAATTCTGTGCGTGAGAAAGCTGGCCCAGGAAACCAACTCTCCATTTTAGGATCTCAAAACAACCTGAAATCTTAATCATAATTAATATAATATTACAATTATAATTTTTTATAATCAGTTGACCTACATAGTCCACTTGTATAGATGGTCCTTCCAGTTTAAATGTGATTTAATTTACGGATCCATTGTGTGGCTGAAATTATGCTTGTCCCTTCCTGCTGCTCCCCCCACCTTCCCCCGTCCCCCTCCTCCCCAGCATCCCCTGAGCGGGAACGGACAGCAATTGCCAACACTTCCACATGTGGCCACCAGAGGGCGCGCCGAAGCAGCCAAACTCGCTAAGGAGCTGGGCGGTCCCTTGTGAACCATCCGGAACAAAAAGCCATCTCCTTTTCAAAAGGCTGATAGGGGTCCCCACAGGGTGTTCACACTCTATCTCCTGGTAAGTAAACGAACTTAATTGCAATTTAATTTCTTCCAAATTGCATCAACAGTCAAAGACAAATTACTCCCCTTGCCCTTTCTATTTTTTTCAGTAGGCTCCTGGTAATTTCAACTAGTTAATGAAGTCCTTTGTGGGGAAGCAATTGGATTTCAATGATTTTCTCTCTGGAGCTGGCCTAGGTGCGTAAGATCTGCCTTCTCCGCCTGGTTTTGATTTACTGTGAATCTTGCAACATCCTTAATGCATCATTTTGCCTTTATTATCCGATAATAAATAACCTTCTTCTCAGAACTGGGCATATAAATTCCTGCCTCTGGTGGCCATCATGATTCACTTCTTCAAGCGCAAAAAGCAGAAGGCAGTAAAGTTCTCCTATTCGACCCCTCCTCCCTCCTATTCGCTGCTTCTGTTGTTGGTCTCAGATCTGTAAGCCTTTTGGTACTGTTAGGTACAGAGAGGATAGGAATGAGTTAACACTTGGCTGGCCCTCATTCTTCAGGGCACTGGGGGGAAGGAGCAGTTGAAAGAAACACCAGCTCTTCCACAGTTACCAAAAGGTAGACTCAATCCAAATATCCATCAAGGAATGAGTGGATAAGCAAAATGGGGTCTATCTCTGCAGTGGAATATTATTCAGCCATAAAAAGAAATGAAGTACTGAAACGTGCTACAATGTGAACCTCAGCAACATTCTGCTGAGTGAAAGAAGGGAGACATGAAAGGTCGTAGACAGTCTGACTTCACTGATGTGGAATGTCCAGAACAGGCAAATCCGTAGAAACGGAGAGTAGGTGTCCATGGAGGCAGAGGGCAGGGATAATGCCCTGGGCACAGTGGCTTCTGCTTGTAATACAAGCACCTTGAGGGGGAGAGAGAAATCCTAGCCTTCTGGGGAGGACAGGGAGAGAAATCGTTTGAGACCAGCCTGAGCAAGAGTGAGACCCCAGTGAAAAGTAAGTCTCTATGAAAAATAGAAAAATTAGCATTGTGGTGGGCACCTGTAATCCCAGCTACTCAGATCACTTCATCAAGCCCAGGAGGTTTCTGTGAGCTATGACTCCGTGGCACTCTAGCCTGGGCAAAAGATTCTGTCTCAAAAAAAAAAAAAGTTAACCAGGCACAGTGGCAGGCTCCCTATAATCCCATTCTAGCCTGTGCAATAGAGTGAGACTCTGTCTCAAAAAAATAAAAAATAATAAATAAATAAATTGCTGGTTTGTTAAAAGTAATTTGTCTTTGACTGTTGATGCAATTTGGAAGAAATTAAATTGCAATTAAGTTCGTTTACCAGGAGATAGAGTGTGAACACCCTGTGGGGACCTCTATCAGCCTTTTGAAAAGAGATGGCTTTTTGTTCTGGATGGAGGCGGGGGCAGGAGGATTGCTTAAGCTCAGGAGTTTGAGATTGCTGTGAACTAGACTGATGCCCCTGCACTCTAGCCTGGGTGACAGAGCAAGACTCTGTTGTCTAAAAAATAAAATAAAAAGAACTTTGTAAATGTCCTTAATGACACTGAATTATATGCTTTAAAATGATTAACTTGTCAAGTGCAGTGGCTCACACCTGTAATCCTAGCACTCTGGGAGGCCAACCTGGGTAGATTGCTTGAGCTCAGGAATTTCAGACCGGCCTGATTAAGAGTGAGACTCCATCTCCAGTAAAAAAAGAAAAAATATATATATAGTAAAATTAGCCAGTATGATGTGCACCTATAGTACCAGCTACTTGAGTGGTGAGGCAGGAAGAGGAGTTTGAGGTTGCTGTGAGCCAGGCTGGCCATGGCATTCTAGCCTGTGCAATAGAGTGAGACTCTGTCTCAAAAAAAATAAAAAATAATAAATAAATAAATTGCTGGCTTGTTAAAAAAAAAATGTTATATGAATTTCACCCCAGTTAAAAAAGAAAAGAAAAAAGCTCTGCCCTTCTGGACTTGATATTCTAACAAGGTAGGGGGAGGGAGATGGATAAATTGTGGACAGATGAATAAAAAGTGTGGAAAAGGCCCAGGCAGACACATGCTAAAAGAAAAAAGAAATTCTAGGTGGCAACTGCAGGAGACCGCAGAGGTTTCCATCAGTCTCAGCTGGTGCCTGGAGATTGAGTCCCAGCCCTGGCTGCGTGGGCAGCTCATGTGCCCTTATTAATTTATACACATGAGAGATGTTCAATCTACAGAGATGCTAGATGCCTCTGGGTCATTCTCTTCTTTCTGGAGGTATCCGTCTTCTCTGTGCATTTTCGAAGTCTTAAATCTTGCCCCTACGTCAGCCAGTCACAATTTGACAACTGTGTTGAGTGATGTTACTTTGGGACTCTGAGTATACTGGGCTTTATGAGAAGTAGCAGAGCCTTTTTAATCTTCAGGGTGGGAGGAGAGAAAACAAAAAAGAATCTTACAGGTTAGAACTTTGGGATTTACCCTGGGAATTCTCACTGTTCTGGTTTTTGGTTTTTGGTTTTTTTTTTTTTTTTTGAGACAGAGTCTTACTTTGTTGGCCTTGGTAAAGTACTGTGGCATCATAGCTCACAGCAACCTCCAATTCTTGGGCTCAAGGGATTCTCTTGCCTCAGCCTCCCAAATAACTGGGACTACAGATGCCCACCACAACGCCCGGCTATTTTTATACAGATAGTCTCAAACCTGTGAGCTCAGGCAATCCACCCACCTCGGCCTCCCAGAGTGCTAGGATTATAGGCCTGAGCCACAGCACCCGGCCCTGGTTTTTGCTTCTTTATGGGACTTTGAGGCATTGATCTGAATAATCAGACTTTGAATCTTAAGCCACAGCCAATACTCAGAAGCCAGTAAAGAACCTGCCACCCTTTGTGAGCATTGCAGATGAAAGTGGGGATCAGGATGACATGACAAACAGTAGCCGCCCCTGTGGAAATTTGGCAACTATTGGGGGCCCAGGCTGTAGGGTAGCTCCCAGGGAAGGAAGAAAAATCTCAGGTCCAGTACAGAGTGTGATATCCTTGCTTGGTAGATGAGGCTCCTGGGCAGAGAGAAAGGACTTCAAGGTCTTCTTCAAGGTCACACAGTAAGTTCATGGCAGAGCTTGCCTGAATTCTGCACTGCCATTCAGCTTCCTCAGGAAGAGCTGTAATCCTGAGTCAGGGTGGGGGTTGGGTTCAGGAAATGGTGGAGATGCAGGCACATACAACTCCAGATGGCCACTTTCTCATGTCCGTGAAAAATGAGTGAATGAATGACCCAATGAATGAATAATACCACCATCTCAAGGCATGATATAATGGAAACTGGAATGGCCAGGCGTGGTTGGTCATGCCTGTAATTCCAACACTTTGGTAGGCTGTGGTGGGAGAATCACTTGAGCCCAGGATTTCAAGACCAGCCTGGACAACATAGCAAGACTACATCTCTACAAAAATAAATAATAACTAGAGAGATAAATGGACAGGTGAAAACAGTAGCATTTGCTAAGGGTGAGGTTAACCAAAAGTATTTCACAAAATCCAGTTTGGGTTTCTCTTGGCAGGTCTAACTTATTAGCTTGGATCACAATCTTTTTAAAAACAAATTCAGGGCTCAGCACCTGTAGCTCAGTGGCTAGGGTGCCAGCCACATACGCTGGAGTTAGTGGGTTTAAACCCAGCCTGAGCCTGCCAAACATCAATGAAAACTACAACCAAAAAAATAGCCCAGCGTTGTGGTGGGTGCCTGTAGTCCCAGCTACTTGGGAGGTTGAGGCAAGAGAATCACTTAAGTCCAAGAGTTGAAGGTTGCTGTGAGCTGTGACGCCACAGCACTCTACTGAGGGCAACCTAGTAAGACTCTGTCTCAAAAGAAAAAAAAAATCAGAGCTTTTTTCTGTTTAGCCTTTTGAAAACTGTTTTCAGAGACTAACTGAGGGGGTACTCCCTATAATAGCTGCATTTACGTACAGAGTGCTTCATGTCAGCTGGGCACTGTGTTAAATGCATCACATGTGCTTTCTCCCATCAGAGTACTAACCAGGCCCCACCCTGCTTACCTTCCAAGCTCAGACAAGATGGGGCACATTCAGGTTGGTATGGCCATAGATGTGTGTTTTCTTGTGTAATGTTCTCAACACCCTTTTGAGTAAGTACACAGGGTGGGCATAAAGTTCATGTGCAATTTAAAATAGTTTAACTTAGTAAATTGTGCACGAACTTTATGGGCACCGTGTATTCTTATCTCCATTCAGAGGTGGGAAAATTGAGGTTAGGGGGAATGAAATAGCACTTCCAAGGTCACAGTGCTGGTCAGTCATGGAACTAGGATTTAAATCCATGTCCATGAGCCTCCATGCCCCCTGCTTGCAATTGGAAGCATGACTCCGTGATAGCTTCAGGTCAACATGCTGTCCAGGGAGAATTCAGAGGTTGCTGGTTAGTACTTACCAAAATGCAGAATATTTCTTCACTGGAACATACAATACGTTAGCAGAAGTATTTTAGGAGACATTATGAAAACTCCTATTTACAAGAATTAGAACTATCTTGATTTCAGTTCAATAATTTTTTTTCGGTTTGAGATTAGTTCTTTCTCATCATACTACAGGGATGTTTGTATTTGTTTTAAGGACCAAGTAGAATTTAGGGGGAAGCATCTAGGAACAGTTGGCAGGGGAACTTTTTTTTTTTTGAGACACAGTTTCACTATGTCACCCTGGGTAGAGTGCTGTGACATCACAGCTCACAGCAACCTCAAACTCCTGAGCTTAAGTGATTCTCTTGCCTCAGCCTCCCAACAAGCTGGGACTACAGGCACTCACCTATTTTTGTTGTTGTTGTTGCAGCTGTTAAGCTATTGTTTAGCTGGCCTGGGCCAGGCTTAAACCTTCCACCCTCAGTGTATGTGGCTGCTGTTGTAACCACTGTGGGCACCGAACCCTTTTTTTCTTTTATATTTGGAGATTCATCCAGTGTACAAAGATCCAGGTTACACTAATTGCATTTTTCAGGCAAAGTCCCTCTTTTAAATGTGTTCCTCCCCCAAGAGGTGTGCCAAACAACATGACTGCCCACCCCTCGTCCTTCCCTCTCTCCACTCCCCCCACCCTCCACCATGTACTAGGTCATCAGTTGTCCTCCTATCAGAATTGAGTACATTGGGCTCTTGCTTCTCCATTCTTATGATGCTTTCCTAAGAAGAATGTGTTCTACCTCCATCCAAATTAGTACAAAAGATGTAAAGTCTCCATCTTTTTAGTGGCTGAATAATATTCCATGGTATACATATACCACAGCTTGTTAATCCATTCCTGGGTTGGGAGGCATTTAGGCTGTTTCCACATTTTGGCAATTGTAAATTGAGCTGCGATAAACAGTTTAGTGCAAGTGTCCTTATAATAAAAGGATTTTTTTCTTTCTGGGTAGATGCCCAGTAATGGGATTGCCAGATCAAATAGGAGGCCTAGTTTGAGTTCTCTGATGATTCTCCATACTTCCTTCCAAAAAGGTTGTATTAGTTTGCAGTCCCCCCAGCAGTGTGAAAGTGTTCCTTTTTCTCCACATCTAGGCCAGCATCTGCAGTTTTGAGATTTTGTGATATGGGCCATTCTCACTGGGGTTAGATGG